>JAMKCH010006736.1:0-279203 GCA_023653785.1 Ophioderma brevispina | reverse complement strand
TGCATGTTTATGACTTCACAATATATTTTCTATTTCTTGACCCAAGAGAGGATAAAGAAGGCCGCGAGGTAGTTTCGTCTATATAGACAAAATTCAGACTGGATGGCAGTTTCCGTTCAGGACCCTCGCCCATCTCTCTCTAAAAAAAATAATTGAGTATAAATATAGTAGACCCCACTATAATGGAATAAACTCAGCTACCGTCATTTGGACAATTTTATTTTAGGGTGTTATGTTCATTTTTGGGGAATATTGATAGTCCTATTTTAAACCAGTCGTTTGCAAAATTAAAAATTAACTATTACGCTAAATTGAAGGATATATTAAATAACGAAAACATTTGTCATTTCGCTAATCCCAATTTAGAGCATAATCATCTTACCTTATTGGCACTGTGCTTTATTGGAACGGAACGCCGACAGTATAAATTATATTTGTCATACTAGTTTTGAACAATAACTTACTTTAGAATAGTATATTTATTGACGTTTGGTTTATACTTTAACAACAGTGGCACACGCGGAAGCGGTTCATCAAACAATAGGGGAAAACATAATAACAAAATATTTAGAGAACAAATAACATTAACTTCTTTTATTGGTAAATGCTCTCCGTATTTATTGTTACTTCATTCACATGCAAACATCAAAGACTACATGTACATCGATCACCCCAAAATTTGTACCTTGTTAGTTTCAGGTTGCTTAGTTCCCTATATGCTTACTCTCTGAAAGGCCCTGTGATTCAACGACTGCAGATATCGACAAGGCTGGAGACAATAGTAAGCTGGCAAATTGGTATTGTAACCCTTATTGTAACACGACTGAAGCATCACTGATGTGGCTAATTAATCGATGAAATCCCTGGGTAAAATGTATTTTCGTCTTAATTTCTATAATTCACTGCTCGTCAGTTTCGCTCCGAGCCTTATATAATTAGCTTTGTACCTACTTAGGGCTACATTATAAGAATTTATATATAATAATACATTTCTCTCTCTATCGGCTCTTCCTCCTCCCTTTTTCTTGCCTTTCTCCTCTTCCTCTTTCATTCTCTTCTCCTCTTTACTTCCCTCCTCTCCTCTTTCTTACTCCTCCCTCTTTCTCTCTCTCCCTCCTTATCTTTTGTTCCTCTTCTCGTTTCTCTCTTCTCTTCTCTCTCTTCTCTTCTCTTCTCTTCTCCCCTCTTCCCTCTCTTCTGCTTCTCTCTTTCTCCTCTCTAATAAATAATACTTATCTATGGAGTTGGAGAGGACATAAATTGATTGATCGGTAAACCGTCTCCACGCACTGTCGACACCCCTTACGCGCGCGCGCCTGCCCCAGCAACACACGCCACGCAAACGCCGCGCAGAGACGTCACGCGCCCGCGCAGACCGCCTCACACCGCCCGGGCCCGGTCGCGCCAGAAAAAGAAAGAAAACGTAAAAGACAAGGAGGGTCACAAGGCGCAGGAAAAGACCTAGTACATCGGAGTCCCTACTGAAATTTCGTGCATGTCGACGAGTCATTATCAAGTTTGCATTTCACATTTACGAATCACCCTCCTTTCTAGTAAAAAAAAAAAAAAAAAAGAAAAAAAAAAAAAAAAAAAAAAAAAAATAACAACATTCGAACATAAGTCAAATCGTGTAGCACGAATCCCTAACAAGAATATCTTCCCAAAATTCCATGCAAATATTTATTTCATCGAAGAAACAGAATTGCAGAGATAAATACAATTACAAGTAGGTGCATTGATAAATACTGCGGCCATTATGGTTATTTTCTTAGTGTAATTAGACTCCGACGCAGCAGGCGTCGACAAGTCATGATCTTACACTTTATACAGTGCTTGATTGCTACGTTGCTACGGCTTTTCAATGCATTATTGTCCTTTACGTCGTGCCGACCACCAATGCAAAAAAAAACGACGTAAGGTTCCCTGTACTAGAAAAGACCCTTAAAGATAAAACCAAAAGAGGAGAGAAAAAGAAGGAAAAGAAGAGAAGGAAAAAGGAAAGAAAAAGGAAGGAAATATAAGGAAACGGAAGGAAAGAGAAAGAGAAAGGAAAGAAAAGAAAAATTGACGAGATGACAGTGGGCCGAGACGGCGATGGGCCGATACGGCGATGGCCGAGACGGCGATTGGCCGAGTCGGCGTGGGCCGAGATGTCATGGGCCGAGATACCTGATTCCTATCACCCAATATCGTTTCTCGATCATAGCCATTGGATGGGTTATGATCATGCCTGGAAAAAGTAGGGAACCGGGAACCTTGTTCCAGGGAAATTTTGACATTTGGAGGACATTTTGACTTATGGAAGGGAAATTTTGACTTTGGAGGGAAATTTTGACATTTGTAAGCGGAAATTTTACCAATATTGGAGGGAATTTTGATTGTGGTTCCGGAAAAAGCGCATTTTTCCACCATTGTTATGGATAGCGAAAATGCCTGAGCAACCTCGGGCTATCATCTGCACAGCGAATGCCTATACGTAGGAAAGTAACACATTAATCTCCTTGTACTGCCCAACCACCAATCCGTCTTTGACGACCAGCAATCAATATTGTTGCCAATAAACTCAGCGACACCTGCACTGTGTTCAAACGGCGAAGTTTACAAACAATGAACATGTGACTTCCGCAAACAAAAAAGTTATTTTTTTCTTGGGTAAATGTTCTATAAGCTTACATAGATTCCTATTTTCAAAATCATTGAATTATCTTTCAGCCGAATAGGATATTTTTGGACAATTTTTTTTTTAAATCGCATTTCAAGATATTCTTTCTGCGACATAAACTTTTCAACATGTTTAAAAACACCAAACACATTTTAGCTGTCATAGTGTTTGAAATTAAAAAGTGGCTTGACCTTGAACCTCAAACCACGTGGGCGGAGTGTAAACAGTAGCAAATTCCGGAACTTCACCTGCATGCTGCATGCTGATTGTGAGGACGAGAATGGCTACCGCATCTGCCACCAAATAAATTGCTAAAGGTGATAATCGTAAATCGTACGGTTCGATTGACTGGGCTGAATGAGGCCAAAACTTTTCCATCGAATATGGTAATTGGATAAGTCGGGAGTGGAAAAGCCACATGAAAGTTACCCTGATTCTGACTATAGCCCTATAGGCCCTTGGCCTCTCATAAGCAATAGTACAACTATATAGCATGCCGATGAAGTACCTAAGTAAAAAAGATCAAGCTCTTGGGCATGAATTATATAATTTAGCGAGCAAGTCAAAACATAGTTTTTGTTTTTCTTTTTTTTTGCATGTTTTTGGCCGTTCTATCATCATTCGTCTAATTCCATTTCGTCTATAACACTATGGTCTAAAACCGTTTCTGCTAAAATCAGATGGTTCTAATGTGGCCCTTAGGCTACTAACCACTTAGTATATTGTCACTTGATCTAATAACCGTAGGGTCTGATTGGCCACTTGGTCTAAAAAAACCATTTCGGCTAAATCCAAAGGTCTAATTTCACTTCGTCTAATATCATTTGGTCTACACCCATTTATCTAATAAACCAGTTGGGGTAGAATAACGATTTAGTCGAAACCCATTTTGTCTAAAACCCATTCGTCTAATGCTCAGTTGTCTAATTACCATTTAGTCTAAACCCCCTGTTTGTCTAAACCCGTTTCGTCTAAGGATCAGTGGTCTAATTAGCCATTTAAGTCTAAACCCATTTTTTCTAAACCTATTTCGTCTAATGACCATTTGGTCTAATACCCATTAGTCTAAAACCCATTTTGCCTAAACCCCTTTCGTCTAATGATCAGTTGATCTAAGACCCATTTTTAGCTACACGCCAAAAATATGAATATATGCCGTCAATAGGGAAGATACTCATCATTCTATCTGCACTACAAACGGTACCCAACTCAAAGAGGTCAGGATATTCAGGTACCATAGGATCCTATGCTGCCCAAGCAAAGCTTCCTGTCACGCAAAGGACAAGCTTGAAATGAATGCAATAAACTACAACCCTTAGGCCAATCTGGTATCATGCGTCTCCAACTTAGCCAAGCTGAAGTTTTTTAATAATAAAGCGTACTGTCGATGGTATCCGTAGGGAAAGACCTGGACCATGGCCCCCTACACCAGGCTTTTTTTAGCGAGTACAAACACACCCTCGGCCCCTGAGCACATGTCCAAAGCATTGTCCATCTCCAAAGGATTGAGTTCTAAGTCCAAAGATGGGTCCGAAGATGGGTGGTCCTTATAGAAATTGATGCCCTGACAGAGCAGGATGGGAATATCGTTCAGTAGGGAGTAGTGACCATGTCCAACATGGACTGCGAGTACATTAGGAATTAGTAGCCAATTCATAGGTGAACTAAAAGTCTTGAGGAACTATTGTCCAGATTCCGGTGACTATCGATCCTTAGGAATTAATGTCCAAGTCCGACGAGGACGACTATTAGTCCGTAGGATCATTGTCCATGTTGTAGGTAAACTACGTTCTAAGAATTTGTGTTCAAGTCCGAGGACTTTTTAAGAATTCTAACCAGATTTCACTCATTATTACTGATTTACTATTCAGTGACATCTGATTAAATTCAAGCACCTGAACTCAATAAAGAAATAAATGAATAAAACTAAAATAAAAACAAACCGCTCAAAATTGGCGATGTTTTCTCGGCTCAAAAGAAGCAAGGGTGAAGTTCTTTAAACCTTAATAATTAGTATAAATAAATGGTTAAAACGGGCTCGTATGAACAAATTAAACTTAAATACCAAAAAAAAGTGCCATAAACAGATTTTTATTTGATCATTTAAAAATATTGTTAATTGTCAATGCTGTTGCTACACTCTAAGAAAAAATGTGACTTCGAACTTGGAACCCTACAAGAATGAAATCCTCACACATGGTTCATAAGAATGCTGAGAACCCCAAAAGGGTTTCTCTAACAGACCATGAAAATGCTATACCGCAGTTAAATAACTCGTTTTGGTTCTAAAAACTGGTTTACCAAGGGGTGGGGGGGGAAAGTGAAATTTTGCCAAATTTACCACCTCCCTTTGGGATTTCCGATGCTTTGATTTTTTTGATACCAGTGGATAGTTTCTGTCTTTTTCCTTCCATTGATACAAAATAAGTACCAACATAACCAAAAGTATGGCGTCACAATGACGTCATACATCCACGAATCACGGCAAATTGGTATTTTGTAGAGAAAATAGACGAAATCCAAATTTTGCGCATTGTTGGAAAATAGTGTAAAATTCTGGACATGCCATGTTTTGGAAATGTGTTAAGGGTGTGGAAGATATTCTGGAAGGAAATGAGTACACAATGAAATATGAGAGATGTAAGTATAATTAGGCCTATATCGTAAAAATAAAATAAACATGGGATACTACTCCTATGCCATAGGTCCGAATGACGACTATCCCTGGGAACCACAATCCCCGGACTATTTCTTTAGGGGGAATATCTCTATTTGTCACCGGTATGTAATTTGTTTAGGTTTTTCAAAATGTAATTTGTTCCCCGGGGAGGGGGGGGGACACTTTTCAAGTGCTATGATGGCGTGAACCGGACTTACAAAATCACCCTAACTAGTATTTTTTCATCATTCACCGACTAACGAACATCCCTACATTATTGTTGTCGTCTTGCTAATAAGTACAATGCATTGCGTCAGTAATATAAAAAATACAGCCTTTATTGTCTGATTAGCTTGCTTTAACAATATTTTTGATGGTTTTGATCTCTTGCTTAATGTGAATTATTAACATAACCAAATACGTGCATCACAATGTTAGGGTGTTAATAAAATACATACTATTTTCCGTATTTTGCTGTTGTTGCACCCTAATCAATGTACCCGCGTACATCGCCCGTTGGAAAACGGGACCCCTTTTTACGCGTTTTCTTTGTTCACGCATCTATCCCCCTTTGAATCAAAGTCCCTCCCCGAATTGTTTAAAAGAAACCACTTCGTGCTAATGGGCTTTTTTGTTAATATAAAAGGGTTTGAACCTTTGAACTCATGAAAAATCCAAATTTAGACGTCGCTATTGGTTATACGCGTAAACTCGAATCTTGACGAAAAATCCTTATTTTTTATAATTGTAATATAAAGCAATATTTCGTATTTCAAGCATCGTTAGCTGAAGAATCTACTGTAAGGTTTTTCGATTTTTTGCCCGACGAGGAGAACAAAGATTATTATACATATAAAGACGTCGTAGCACATGCACTGTTAAAAATGCTCTTAAAATAACGGCGTTTTGAATGTTAGCCGGACTCAAAACTGCAAATAACTGTAAAAGGGCCTCGAAACGTTCAAATGACTGTAAAGAAACGTGATTTTTAACTGTTGTGAGTCCCCAGCTGGTGCCAGTCAAACGCTGTATTTTTAATGAACTTTTTACCAAAAAGTTTTTTTGTGGACAAACTGTGTCCCAGAGATATGTGATATCATGTTTCAAGCATAAGGAATTTAGTTCATTAGTCTCACCCGGGGGATCCCACTCCCACTTGGGGTGGACGCTCATGTAAGCTGTCAAGACCCCCACCCCCCCATTTGAGCATTTCTGTATCCAAAGACCCTATATTTTTCAAATGTCACCCAAAGACCACATATTGTAAAATTTTCCAACCTGTCACCCAAAACCCCTATTTGGGGAATTTTTCACTCAAAGACCCGAATTTTGGGTGAAATTTTGGCAAATTTTCCTAAAGAAAGATTTTTGCAAATTTGTCACCGCACCGAAAACCCTCTTATTTTGGGGCATTTTGGCGCTCCACCCAAAGACCCCTATTTTTTAGTCATCTGTCCCGAATGCCCCTGAGCTTTTGAAGTGCCAGCCTTACCCTATAACCATTTCATATGTGATTTGCCCCCACCCTCTCTCAGAGCGACCATTTGTCAATATAACTTGATTCGCGGTTGGGCCCACCCCTGGTTTTGGACCCATTCCAATAAGTCGTAGAGGGGTCAACCTAGGCTCTACCCGTAAATAAAGAATTCAAAGGACGTGCCACACCGGATTATCTTGAAAGACACTCCCTGTCATTTACTCACTCACCTCCACTATACAGATTTCATTCATGATGGAAAAGCACTATAGGCGCATTTCAGGCCTAACCTTGCTCTCAATAACATATTAACAGAAAAATTTATACCAATAAATCTTGGTATTAACAATTGTTGACCTTTCTTGGAATAAACATGACCTTTATCCTATTTTCCCAAATATCTTGGAAAGGAAGCACACACACATGTACCCAATTGACTTTTTTACCTCCTGTTCCCCTAAGGGAATAGTTGAGCTTATATTGCATTCGAATAGAGCAGTTCAAATATTTGAACCCCCTAGAAACTTACCCCTCTCCTGGGGCTAACACGCAACAACGGGTCTCGGGCAGACTGCCATATTTTCAAAAGTTATATTTTTCTCTGATTTTTTCCGTATTCAGCTATTGGTATCTCTTTCGTCTAACCAAACCTTCTGGGCTGACGGTCTATATCTGGAATTAGACGAAATGAGATTAGACGAAGTGGCAATTCCCCGGGTGTCCCCATAAACCTTAAACATTCTCAAAAGGTGTGTACAAGTATTGTACACCTAAATCAAGTGCAAAATTATCAGCACGGAGTTTGGGTAGTCGTCAAAATCTCCTGTCCTTGAAAAGCAGAGGGGAGATTTTGCGATAACGCCTCATGTCCGTTATGTATGCATGTATGTTTCCATATAGGTTAGGTTTTGTTTAGGTTTTGTTTTCATGCTTGAAGAAAAGTTGAAGTCGGATTGAAAACCAACTTTGGGGTTAAGGTGCATTAGGGGTTCCTTCATCTGTGGATGATGTCAAGGTCATGGACCAAAATGTCAAAGGTCATCTGAGCTCATGTTTCCATACTGCCATCTGCCAGGGGGATCTCTCAAGTTTACTTGCTGTAATTTTTGGTAGTGTGCTTTCATGTGGGGGGGAAAATAATGTTATAAATCGAAATATCATCAGTCACCCACCTTTACCTTACTGTAAGTTTACATTTTAGTTATATGTCACTCGTTATTTAACAGTCTCCTACCCCTCATCAAAATGTTAGCCTGTCAAGTGGCGTACTGAAGCAATCAAATCCAGAGGAGGAAAATTCCCAAGTCGTCCCACCAGACCAGAGGGGGCAAAATTAAAAAGTCGTATCGGTGATTTGCTTCCAATTAAGATCTTAACTTTTTCCATTTTTAATTACCTTACTTTGGTTTGGCAGAGTGGGGGAAATGGTCTACCAAACCCAACCACACCATATGCAGCATGAAATGCACACTATCACACATATTTACTTTAATTTGACACCCCTGCACCTTTTAGCTGAAATTGGTCAAAATTCCCGTGAAGGCCTGAAAATGCATATTCATGGTTCATATCATGCCACGTTTTTGAGCCAGAATTGTCAAATTCCGCTGCAGAGATGGGCTGAAAAATGCATATTCTGGTTACACCCACCCCCCAGATTGTTTACAAAAAAAAAAGATTAACGCTATTCCAGGAAAATTACAAATATAATTTTTCACACTTAGGCAAACGCATTGGAAATCAATCATCAACAATTTCTTATTTTAATATCAAGACATTAAAATATTGTTACCTATATCTGCACTTGGGCAGGTGTTGTGTCCTCCAATTGATACAGGTCGTAGCATGATTATAATTTTTATTTTATTCCCCAAGCCTTTTTGACAAGGCCTACAAATCATATTTCAAAGTACTTGATTGAAATTAGGTAAACTCTGTTAAAATTGAATACGTCTATTTGAAACAAACAGCCTGGGACAAGCAGTCAATCAAATACAGCATTAAATGATTGAAAGTATAAAATGCATCGCCCATAATGTTCTAGGAAAAAGTTTGGTCTCAAAGGAAAATTGAAAACTAAGCAAAATTAATTTTAGTTGAAAAAGACTAAACGCAAAAGGTGTGATTTCTTTCGTAAAGATAGGGTTAAAATGGAAGCAAAATATATTTAGCTATTGAGAATGTCAGAGCCCTACCCCAACCTTTTAAACAGTCCAAAATTTTGGGTGTTTTTTTAATAAAATAATGGACCAGTAAGTATAATACTGCAAGTAATATCTGCCTGATTATTTATTTTGTAGACAAAATGCACAAATATTTAGAGAGCGAACAGGATCTTTAAGGAAGATTCTCAAGAAGCATGCAGAACTTGGTAAGGTCATATCCCAGAGGGTGTATTGATTCAATCCCACAATGCACAAGTTTTGGGAAATTTCACCTAAACAGGGTCATGTGATCCCACAAAAATCCTGTTCTTAACACATAAACATTCTGACTTCTATGCTCATTTTCACCCACAAAGCATCAGTACTTATGGAATTTTAGCATGATTATGCTGTGGTTGTTAAACTTTTGGAACACTTTTTATCCCTACGTACTGACATAAGTTTTGTACAGTACAGTATAGGCATAGGCACATTGCAATGCATTGTGGGATTAATTCAAAACACCATCTGGTCATATCCCATGTGTAACCTGGTTCGGTGGGTGAGTAGGTAGTCAATTACCTGACAATAAAGGTATGTGCTCCCCCCCGCCACCACCACCATCATTTTCATCTTCAAACTTTGCCCTGTATTTGTTCAGTGGATGTGATAAATTGACTATTCCACGGTGATCTAAGAGGTCACTCCATTTGACTGCTAAAGTTTTAAATCTCTGCTAACAGGGGAGGCCAGATTCACCTCACATTCACAGCAATACTGCTGTGTGAGGATTTATTGGAGCAAAAGATAATTAACCGGATGCCCTTCCTGACATCAATGTGCTGGATGGCCACCATTAGCTCTCCAGAACTGACGACCCTTGTAGGTAGATCTTCTTTTTGTTCTACCAGGGTAAGCAGCTACCCTCTTTTTCGGATTTCCTGAGAAACCTGATGGAGGTGACGGTTTACAACCCGGCCCTGGGACAGGTAGTACTGGTTACCAGGATACCAGTAGCAGCTATGCCCTCAAAAGAAAACCTGACCTCATACTAAATCCATGCCTTTATCAAGAGTGATCTAGCTTTTTTTTTTTTTTTTTTTTATTTTTTTTCAAAACCCTATGTTTTTGCATGGTTGTAATGTGTTAGCTATGCACCTTGGAAATATTTGCACCTTCTGCACATAGTCAGGGCAACTATGATGATCACCAAACATAACATTTACTAAATTTAAGCAATAACAGCACATATTTTTGAAGAGCGCCCCCAATTTTCCAAATATTTTGAGATTTTTGCACAGTTGCATTGGTAATTGGCTTGTAAACTATACTTGTGATGGTAAAACTCAAAATTCTCTGTGTTTGTAATTAGAATAATTAATATCGGAATTCTCCTATAATAATTCAACGGCTGCTGGAAACGTCTTTCCAATATGAAATAGCCGGGATATTGCCCCATGTAACACGTCTACTCTCTTCCATTAGTTTTTCTGTCGGTTCAGGCAAGTTAAGTTTGAGGTCATTTTTGTGAGGTGCCACTATTTCATCATGAACTGACATAAAATTGGCATTTCCAGCTCGGCCGTTAATTTCGGGGTTAATTTACAATTGGGATCCCAATTCTAATTACACAATCATTTCTTTTATGACAAATATGCAATTTTGAGCATTGTCGTTCGCAGGTATATTTTACTAGACAATTACCAACACAACTGTGCATGAATCTCCAATTTTGAAAATTGGGGGCGCTCTTCAAAAAATGTGCCATTATTGCTTTAACTGAAAAGGGGATCATGAAATTTAAATTTATTTTAAATTATACAAAATTTTGAATCGGTTTATCTGCAAAAACAGAACAATGTATTTACTTCACTATATCTTCAGCTTTTTAAATTTTTTTTTTTTTTTTTTTTTTATTTTGGGTCAACCGGCGAGCGAAGCGAGCCGAAAAATTTTTTTTTGGTACGCAAAAGGTCCGCTTCTGGCAAATCCGCACCCCCCCGCATAAATTCCTGGCTACGGGCCTGGCCCTTCCTGACATCAATGTGCTGGATGGCCACCATTAGCTCTCCAGAACTGACGACCCTTGTAGGTAGATCTTCTTTTTGTTCTACCAGGGTAAGCAGCTACCCTCTTTTTCGGATTTCCTGAGAAACCTGATGGAGGTGACGGTTTACAACCCGGCCCTGGGACAGGTAGTACTGGTTACCAGGATACCAGTAGCAGCTATGCCCTCAAAAGAAAACCTGACCTCATACTAAATCCATGCCTTTATCAAGAGTGATCTAGCTCCTTTTGAAAACTCCAAGTGGTCTTCAGGGTTGTAATTAGAGTGATGCAGGCACATTTTGAAGAGTGTGCCCTCAAATTATTTCAAAATTTTGAATCGGTTTATCTGCAAAAACAGAACAATGTATTTACTTCACTATATCTTCAGCTTTTTAAATTTCGGTATCAACACATCCCTCCAAATGAAACCATACCCTCGACAATATGCACAAAGTGATAGGGTTTGTGGAATGCTTTTATATCAATCTTTCTCATTTTTCTTCTTTTTCCATCCTCATACAGTTTACATCAGTGCACCTAACAAAGTTCAACCTTTAGAAGGTGAAGACAATTTAGGTAAGAATACTTTATCAGAATAGAGCAGGAACAGGATATCATAGGGTCCTTTAAGGAGTTCGTTCATGCCCACCTATATCTAAGGTTTGACACCTTTGGTAGTTAGTATGGACCCTCTATATCAATGCAAGGTAGTTAGTAGTCTCAAATTGTGGTGTCACTTTTTCAATAGGACCAATTTAAGGTTACACGGGTCAAACTTTTAAACTACTCCAAACATGTTGAAAGATTTGCCATATTGTCTGTCTAGTCATAAGGATTCCAAAAATATATATTTTTACCACTTCCAACCATTGGTTTTGGAGTTATAGGGTAAAAAGGACTAAAATGGTAAAAAAGGTCAATTACAGAGGTCAACATTGTAAGCTGCTCTGATTATATTTTAAATACTGAGAAGGAGGGCTCCTAAAAATTATAGTTTTGGTTATGTTAAATTTTTACTTACCGAGATAAAGGTCAAAGGTCAACGCCAATTGGATTACGTTGCCCTGTGGCCTATTTTGTCATATGCAATATTGCAGATGCTACAAACTATTCCTTATTTTGACACATTATACAGAGATGCCACTTTTCAGAGAAAACCCTGAATTTGGGGGTTTTTTTGTTTGTCCAAATTTACATGTTTTTATTAATTTTCAGGCTTTTTAGGCCATTTTTTACCTAACACTGAAGCAGTGATTTTATTGTCTTGCCCCGTGATATGTCTAAAGTGCTCACAAAACCCAACAACCACATTTGATGAGAGGTGCATTAAAGGTACACTGACTGTCCAGTGGTAGATTAAGGGTGAATTAAAGGTGTACTGGCCACTACAATGGGGTATGCTACATCTCTGACCACAATGCAGGGCAAGTCTAGTGTTTCAAGTAAATCCCCTTTTTGTGGGCCACCAGCTATAGCTGGAGGACCACTTAGCAATCCGTTGTGCGTGTGTATGTGTGGATGTATGTGTGTGTGTCACCAAATTGTTAAAGGTGCATTTCGTGATTTCATCACCTTCTGTTTTATTCATTGATCACTAGATATCCTTGAGAAAACCTTATTCTCAAAATTTGAGCTGATCCCGATCTTGCGGTTTTGTGTTATGAGCAACTGCTCGTTTCCCACGGTCCCATAGGCTATTGTGTTGTAATTTCTGTCCGTTTACGGACAGAAAATATAAAATTGCGAATTTCTTACAGATGCGACCGAATTTGCACGTAAGATTGGGCACACGTGGATTACTAAATCTAACGGTTCAGATGATATAAAAATCTCAACATTTTAGGTAAGTCGGGGGACGAGGCTGTGGATCACGAAATGCCCCTCTAAGTTTCTTTTTAAATTAAAAAGTTGAAGTTCAATCGGAACTTCTGTCATAGGTGCACTTTCGAATCCCTCATATGTTGATAAGGTCAAAGGTCATGTGCTGAGGTCAAAGGTCATGTGAGGTCAAGTTGAAAAATAGGCTAAAAATGTAAAATTAACATCAATTGAAAACTTGAAGTTCAATTGGAACCAAACTTGTGTCATAGGTGCACCAAGGATCCATTCATATGTTGATGAGGTCAAAGGTCATATGCCAAGGTCAAAGGTCATGGAGCGGCCCACAGCTTATATTCTTTGAATATAGCGAGCGCGAAAGCCGAGAACCACAAAATTCTTGTTTGATTTACTTCATTATTTTATCCAATTTGTGACAGATCAGAGAGGCTGGTGGTTTTCTACACAAGACCAGACATTTGTAGCCACTGAGAAATCTGATGTGCAACCGGGTTATGAGGAATCCTTAGAAGTTGTTGCCAAAGCCTTCCTAGAGCAAGGGCCATTTGATGGTATGAATGAATAGATCAATTCAATGGAAATCTGATCTATTCTGTTCTCTGTTCATTTCTTCTCTCATTTTCCTCCTCTCTCATTAGTCTTTGTAAGAATGGAGTTATTTAACAGTTTAATAACTATGCGACCTAGCATTTCAAAACAAGTGGAAAGTCAAATTGAGTCTTTATTTTTTGTACAGTGGCATGATAATGCTGTTGACTAAACCCGGCAAAACGGTGCAAAATATAAACAAACTTGTGGTAGCCAATTCATGCAGCAAAAATTATTATTGTCTTAAATTTTTCAAATCTGACTCAAAACTCCAAAATATAACAAATGAAACTATCTAAGTTGACATATTATAACCATTAAGTTTCCAAAAACGCAGCAAAACAAAGGACTATAACCATCCACGTATGTTATTCTTGGTAATTTGGTTTGTTGTCAATGGCATCAGCGAAAGTGACGTACCTCTGGAGTGATATATACCAAGAGTGCACGCTGAGAACCAAGCTTTATTTATAAGCAAAATTTCTGTGCAGTCTAACTTTGAGCAAGAAAGTCTACTGTACCAGTACTTAATACATGTATATACTGTATTCTTATTCAGTAGGCATGGTACAGAAACACGCAGTATCATTTAGAGAATAAAGGTATGATTTTGGGAACCGGTACTCTCTTTACGACGAATTGAACCCAAGGCGATACCGTTATTTTAAGTGGAAGAACGAGGCCGAAGGCCGAGTTCTTCCACGCAAAAATAATGGTGTCGCCGGGTTCAATTCGTCGTAAAGAGAGTACCGTTCCCAAAATCATACCTTTATTCTCATTCTTAAACAGCTTTATCATTTAAGGTCATCTTTAACCCAATTTCGCGATGCTTTGTGGCTTAAATACAACAAAAAAGGACTGCCACCACCCAGTGACAACAATCGAACAACCCGTTGAACGCAACGATCATACGCAACGAGACGCAACGTTGGCAGGCGCGCGCGAACGTAGCAAAACGCAGTATGACGCGAGCGCTTCAACCTAAAAATAATATCAATACGCAGCGCGTACTACCTGGGTTCAATTAAACGAATTGAACCCGGGCATCAGCCAATGAAATTACTTACATTTCCACAGCTGTTTAAGAATATATTGTTGTTGCCTATCTAATATGAGACGATATTAGATAGTGCATCTTTTCGCAAGTGTTTACATGCGCTTGTATAAGGTTACGCAGTGCACGCAGCTAGTACTGGTTGGTTCATTTTTGACAGCGGGGGAGTACTTTCGCTTTTTAAACTAAAATAATTGACAAAGAGAATATCTTCCATGTTTAAGAGAACAAAAACTAAATAAGAATGAGAATAAAAGATAGGATTTGTTGTTTGGCCTATCTAATATCGATAAAAATATTGGACTGCCCATCCAATATGACACGATATTAAAGCAATAATAGCACATTTTTTGAAGAGCGCTCCCAATTTTCAAAGTTGATATTTTGGCACAGTTACGTTGGTAATTGTCTAGGAAACTATACCTGTGAACGAGAATGCTAAGAAATGCGTATTTATCATAAAATGAGCTATTTTGTAATTAGAATTGGGATTCCAGATTGGACTTGATGGCAGAGCTGGAAATGCTACGTTTATGTCAGTCCATGATAAAATATTGCCACCTTGAGAACATAACCTCTTTGCCTGAACCAATATAACAACTAATGGATGAGCGTAGACACGTACATGGCGCTATTTCCCCGGCTATTTCACATTGGAAGGCCGTTTCCAGCAGCCGTTTAATTATTATCGGGATCCCCGATAATAATTATTCTAATTACAAAATTCCTTCGTTTGTAACACACAGACATTTTCGAGCTTAACCATTCACAGGTATAGTTTACTAGCCAGTTACCAATGCAACAGTGTAAAAAATCTCAATTTTTTTGAAAAATTGGGGGCACTCTTCAAAAAAATGTGCTAATATTGCTTTAAGTAGGCCAAACAACAAGTCCTATCTTTTATACTCTTATTATTCTTGTATTGTCTTTTTTTCACACAGGGGTTATTGCATTTAGTCAGGGTGCAGCATTGGCAGCCATGATATGTGCATTACAACAAAATGGAGGTACAAAATAAGTATTTGCCATAATTAAATACATAGTGCACTTTCTAGCATATAAGAAATTATACAGCCCATCTCAAAAAATGGTACAACTTCAGAGAATTCCTTTTTAGACACAAAATGGCAATCAAATTACTTAGAGGCACTATCAGGGATTTGCTCAACAAGAAAATTGAAAAAAAAACATCAAAATCATATTTTTGCATGTTTGTAACAACTTGGTACTTGGTGGTTGTCCTCCAATAAATACTATGGTGGTGAGAAGGGGGAAAGGTGATCTTTATCGTCCTGGTGGCAGGAGGATGGACGTTAAATTGAAATAAAAGAGTTGAAGTTAGCAGGATTTGTCTGAAGAACGGCAGAAGGGTGGAGTTGGTTCCATGCTTTTATGGTTCTGGGGAAGTAGGAATTTGCGTATACATCGGTGCTTGCTGGTTGAATATAGAATTAGTCTGAATGTCCTCTTCTGGGTCTGTCAGGTGCAGGTCTGATGTATTTCCGGTAGTTGATGTCAAGCTGCCTGTTAATCATCTTGTACAGGCAGGTCAGGCGATGAACCTCACGTCTGCGTTGAAGGGTATCCCATCCCAGTGTATTCAGTAGAGCGGTGACACTGGTATCTTTACCATATATGTTTGTAACGAAACGTGCTGCTTGTTTTTGGATACGCTCAATAGCAGCAATGTTTTTGGCAGTGTAAGGGTCCCATGCCGCAGTAGCATAATCTAAATGCGGTCTCACTGAGTGGGATACAATTTACTTTTAACAGTCTGGGAACAGTGATGAAAATTTCTTCTCAAGAAATTAAGTACACGGGATGCTTTCATTGTGGAATGGTGTGTTTGACTATTCCAACGGAGATTATTTTGAATGTTGATACCAAGGTACTGAGTTTCAGATGTTTCCTCCAAAGTGACTCCAAGGATGTTGTACGATATTATACCTGGATCTCTTTTCTTGGATACCCTCATGGTTTTGCATTTAGATGGGTTAAATTGCATGCCCCACTTTTGGGACCAATTGACCATGGTGTCCAGATCATTTTGGAGAACTTTTCCATCCTCAGGACCATTGATTTGTCTATACAGAAGGCAGTCGTCAATAGTCTTGTCGTGCTGTTAATATTCTCATGAATGTCATTAATGTGTAAAAGGAATAGATGAGGGCCCAAAACGGTACCCTGCGGGGTACCACTAAGAACTGGTTGCCAGCTGGATCATTTTCCATTCACACAGACACGTTGGAGGCGCCCAGTTAGGAATCCAGCAATCCACTTTTTGATGTTAAAGCGAACACCGTAGAAGTCAATTTTTGCCAAGAGACGTTGGTGCGGAATGACATCAAATGCTTTTGAAAAGTCTAGGACAGCTAGATCAGTGGTAGTTTTGCAGTCAAAGTTCTTAGCCAAGTCTTGGGTTGTGAGTATAAGTTGGGACTCACATGATCTGTTTTTCCTGAATGCATGTTGATTGTCCGCCAGGATATTATACTTATTCAGGTGTCTCATCAGATTGCTGTCAACGATATGCTCAAGGAGTTTACAGCAAGTGCATGTCAGCGATACTGGGCGATAGTTAGCTGGATCAGTCTCCTCGGCTGTAATCTTGAGGGCCTGGTTCGGAATTTGGTCTGGGCCAATTGCCTTTGTCACATTTATGTTGGAGAGAAGTTTTGCAAGATAGGTATCCTAACATACCTCACAAGTTATAGGACCAAAAGCAACCCAATAAAGACAAAATCGAATATTTTCATCATTACCGTCCGTACGGACACTTACTACCACACATAGTTGAATGCAGATTCATATCTTTGGATACTGCTGTTTTCTTCCTTTTCTATCAACTTTTTGCTTGGAAAAAATAACTTGTGAGAATTCTACAGACTTACTCTTCACCTTTAAGCTATTCTTGCAAATTTACAATATTTTGACTCTTTCAGGTGAATCACTGATAGTGTCTTTAAGACCAATATCTCTTTTAGAGTAAGAACCATGCTTTCTGGTGCACTTCATTTCATCTCATTTGCTTTTGGCAATCTTGAGATACACTCAGTTAATTGCAGTGAGTTCAAATCTCTTTTGTGCCACTTTTGGGCAATGTACGATTCATTTAAACATGTTGCATGTGATCGATATTTGGTCGCAATCATCTTCTCATTTACTGAATGTTACAATTACAATGATACAACATGAACATGAATTGAATAAAGTAGATTTTTGTGACACTATATGACACAATAGCATGGTGTGTTGTTAAATACTGATAACTCCTCTTCCTCAAAAGAAGAACCATCATTACCAATTTCCTAACGTAAATGTTCTATATTATTTTTTCAGACAAGAGATTCCCTTTCTCATTTGTAATTATAGTAGCTGGTTTTTGCAGTCGTAGTTCAGGACATGCTCCCTTATATGAGCAACCAATCAGCCTGCCATCTTTACATGTATTTGGTGACACTGATAGAGTAATTCCTAAAGGTAAGGGTATTACATTTATTTTAATGCCCCTGGCTTTAGCAATGGGGATGTTGTCAGCAGTAGCATACCGACCGGGAGGCAGGGGGGGGGGCAAGTTGCCCCCTCTGGCTCGAAAAAGCGGGACAATATGGGCCAAAATGTGCATTCTTATCCATCTTTTTTCGGGGAGTTTCAACCAATTTCGGTCCAAATTTGGGCAAAATTAAAGTAAATTTCGCATTTTTCGTGCGCTACGCGCGCATTTTGTCCAATTCAGACTTAATTGGAGCAAATCACTGGACGATTTACGAATTTTGCCCCCTCTGGCAGGACGACTTTGAAATTTGCCCCCTCTGGATCGACTGCCTCGGTACGCCACTGAATGTTGTAATGGAGAGATGTTATTGTTGTTATAGTCATGTGTCATATGCCATTCATCCAGATACAAGTGTAACTTACAAACGAAAATGCTGGATTCAATGTTAATCCAACTTGGACATTAGGATCCTTATATGAAGACCTATCAGTGCAATATAAGTTACAGGCTAATAGGTCAAAGGTCGTGTTATACAGACTTTTTCTTTATATTCTTTGTTAAAGGGGATGGCCCAATTTAAGGATATGAAGTTTTCATCTTGATAGATTGGCCTTCACTCCAAAACACCATCTGTAAAGTTTCGCGCCGATATTTCAATCCGTTTTGATGCGAGAGCTAAAAACGTGATTTTGTAAGCCCCATAGAGTACTGTGTAAAATTAATATTGGTCGACCAAAATGGGGCACATTTTCGCTCATAACTTTTAAACCAAACATCCCTTGGCTGTAGGATTTCACAGGGTAGATAAGAAAAATAGTAGCTTTCCTTTTGATACCAAAATGTTGACCACTTTGGTAAAATCTGGGGCTTCTGGGGGCAAGGCTATTAGCGATCGGGCCATGGACCTTTAAAGAGACATGAGGAGATTTCCAGGAAGAAGCACCCCAATTTTTCTTGAACCCCGGTTTTTTGCATATTTTGGAATCCTTACCAATGCATTAGATCACACCTGAAGTGAATAAGCCGAATACGCCGTCTTTATGTAATAAGATGATGATTTAGTAGTTTCTGTCATGCACGACAGAAAGTCAAAGCATGGTTTTATATGGGGAACGATGACGATAGCAGCAAGTTCAAAACAAGGTTTGCGGCTTTCTTTTGCACCTGTTTGTCCAATAAACCTTCAAAACATTCTCGGTAGGTGGTCTACAACCGATCCAGTAAAATTTGAGAGCTATTCGTATCCTAAAAAATCTCCTCCTGTCACTTTAAGGTGCTTGATCTGATTTTGTCTATCATGTTCTTTACTTGATATGAGAGCCTGGTACTTGCAAGCAGAATGGCACATAGGGATCACTTTGTTATATGTGTGGTTTACATTTTTACCACATACCATGGTAATTGATAACTGATATAATGCAACTAACTTAACAACAAAAATTTTTGATCTTTTTTTCTGATAAATACCTGACAGCGATGTTGAATTTTGGCCTCACGGATGCTCATAAATTGAGATAAAGTAGCTGAAAACACACTTTTATTTCATTTGCAGAAATGAGTGAAGAACTACTAGCATATTTTCAAGATCCAAAGACTATACAACACACTGGGGGTAAGTCAGTAGTCAGAGAACAACAAAATGAAGGGGGCAAAAATATAAAATGTGCAGTTGGCTACTCAAAATGTAACTGTAAATATCGTTGAGTGTATTACAAAGTGACAGATGTTGAATTGAATTACAAAAAAGTTTCTGAGAAAATCGCATTGAAAAATGTCAAATTCAGCAGAGTCAGTAGACATCAATATGCTAGGTTCAAATTATTAAATTCAATTGAAAAATTAGATTAACTCTTGAAAATTTATGCAATGTATTTATGCAATGGCACTTGATGAAATAGATAAAAATAATGAACAAGTTATTTGGAACACAAAAAATATGATTTTTGCCTATTTGCTTTTTGACATACTGACAGATTTTGAACTTTTGTTTACTTTGTATGTATTGTCAGTATCCATCAGTATGTAATACACCAATTGGTAATATTTTGAACACTCGTCACATTGATCACCTTAGATTTGCATGTGTTTGTATTTACTGGCAGATGTCAAGTCCATGGTCAAGTTTAGCAATTTGAGCTGCAGATGTTTAGAACATTTCCTGCAATAGCAATATCAATCACATTACCATGGACTCGACTACTAATTTTAGTCAAGTAGTTTTGATTAAAATAAATAGCTTAAATACAAGTCTAATATGTAGTGCTGGGCAAGAGGCAATCAAAATTGCCTAAAACCTCACCATACTGTTTAACACATTAATTGGACCTGTGCTAGGCAATTTCCTGGGCCTCATACACCAAAAATTTTAGTGGTTAAATTTGGTCTGTTTTGACATGCAGCCAGCACAATTTTGTGGGCAGACCAGATGATATCAGGATACACTTTCATTGAAAAACAACCTAGCGATGAGACATTGTGTTTAGAATCGCCCGAATCGCGCTCGTCGGGTGCAGACGTGTCCACCTCGCGCTCCCGTTTTTAGCTTTTTAAAATGCCAGTTTTTAATCTTTCTTAGTTTGTATCATAAATTTTTATCCCTGGTTCTACCAGTTTTAACCTGTTTTGTGCAACGTTTGGTGCAAGTTTGGTGCAATTTTTGTTGAACTTTTGCTGTATGGAATTAATTTTTCGCTATAACAACAACTCATCTGAAAAGCCTGCACACGCTATGCTGATGGCCGCCATATTTGACTGATAGGATCACACCGCGGGAAAATTGACTTTGTTTATTTTGCTCAAATCTACTGGAATATTACATCGTTCTTGGAGGAGGAGTTGCCATGGTTTATATTGTGGGCGATTATCTTGCGATTCTCGAAGGATGACTACCAATGGGATATATTTCGCAGCTTTTCTGCTTGCTTTGCAATTGGGTTTTCATGATGCGCCATTGCGCTGGACTAAGGATCGTTTCATTTTCATAATCAGACAAGAGCAAGAGAAGATACTTACAGTAAAAACAAACTAAGTAACAACAATTCTGGATTGACGGCTTTTCAGAACTACATAATTATCGGTAACGGTATTTTATATAACTGTCCAAAAGAAGACGGTTCAGTCATTGTAGCACCGAAAATCCGTAGGGATATTTACTCAGTCTACAGATCGTATACTAAAGAATGTCTGAATAGGGACTTGAAGTTCATTTCTAGCCATATATTTGTCTATTACCAATTGCGTAAAAAACATCTAAAGCTTCGTGGGTTTCACATGGAATGTCCACCAATTAAGGTTTGTGCTTGCGGAAACTACAGTGCCAAGACTCACAATTGGTAATGCTTTACAATGTTAATAAGGGAAGTTCATCCAAACCCAGGTCCCGCTTGACCAGCGGTACCCGTGCACGATGTGTTCTAAACATTTGCAAAAGATCACAGCATTGGAATGTGACTTGTGCGGGAATTTGACTTCATACCAAACTGTGCAATGTATCCAACCATTCTTACCAATACTTACTTGGGTCTTGCGGATTTGAGTGGTTTGAGTGGTATGCCTAACCTAAAATGTGACATGATTGAATCAATGACGCTATTTTGACATTACGCCAATAAGGACAATGTTGATTTGCTTTGATGAGAATGAGAGAACAATGACACATGCTACTTCCAGTGTGCAAACGATGCCGGTATTCAGTTCCCATCATGCACTAGTTTCGCCTTAAGAACAGCGACATTTAGCAGGGTTCACACTGATAGTAAAGGTTAAAGTAAAAGCAAAAGAAATCAAACTAAAGATAAGGGGAAATCATGCAACCTTAATGTTTTAACGATTAATGCTGGCGGGTTACGAAATAAAGTAGCTGCTTTCCATGCACTAATCGATGAACATAATGCGGACATTGTTTGGGTCACCGAATCCAAGGTTGATGGGGACATTACTTCCCAAGAGCTATTTCCCCCACACTTAATGTTGTTATGTAAAGACAGAAAGAACGGAGGAGGGGGTATTATAACTGCAGTCAAATCAGATCTCGTCAGCATATCATGCCCTGACATGGACTCAAACTGTTGGAAATAATCTGGGTCTGCGGCATTGGCAAGATGCAAAAAACCCTTGTACATGGGAATGTCGATAGACCCCCAAGCCAAATTGATCGACTATTGGAGAAGCTTAAGGAATCCTTAGGAAAGGTTTATCAACATCAGAAAAAAACACCATGCCTTTCATTATTTTGACTGGGGGGACTTCAACTGTTCTGAGGTGGGAATTGGATGAGGAGCCCAGCTCCGAAAGGACCATCATGGAAATTCCATTTGATCG
Source organism: Ophioderma brevispina (assembly GCA_023653785.1). Taxonomy (NCBI): domain Eukaryota; kingdom Metazoa; phylum Echinodermata; class Ophiuroidea; order Amphilepidida; family Ophiodermatidae; genus Ophioderma; species Ophioderma brevispina. The sequence goes on along the minus strand of JAMKCH010006736.1, from coordinate 256,915 downwards.
GCAATATGTGAAGAATTCCACCTCAAGCAGATGACCAAGGAGCCGACCAGAGTTACAGCTACCACAGCAAACATCCTGATCTTGTGCGACTAACTTTCCCATTAAAATAGGCGATTGTGATGTAAAGCAGGTCTAGGGATCACGAGGTGGGTTAACGGCTGGTATGTCGAAACCCAAGCTTCTTAAAAAAACGAGGGAAGGAAAGTTTTCTTACCAAATAGCGGGAAACTTCAGACCAGATGCGGATGAGGAGGACATGAGCCAGAGTTTAGGGAACCAGTACTTTGCCAGAGCAGAGATACGCTTCGGGTTTCAGTGGACGGTTAAGAAATTATACCAGTTTTAAACAAGCATGCTCAAATCAAGGGTTAAAAAATATTCCTAGTAAAATGTCACGCTCATCCAATAGTATTCCGTGGGTCACTGAGAAAAATCAGGAAGCTGATTAAGAAGAGAGACAAGCTGATAAGAAGGCAAAAGGATCTCAACAGCTCTGATAACTGGGAACGTTTCAGGGATGCGCAGTCGGTCTGTGAAAAAGATCATAAGAAAGGAAGCAGAATCTGATTAAATTAAAGATAGATCGATGATTTAGAAACAAATCCGAGGGCTTTCTGGGAAGTACATTAGGAGCAAAGCCAGGGAGATAATCAAACATTCCAACCCTTGAAAAAGGATTCCAAAAATTCGTCATTGCAGGACTCCGAAAGGCAAAGTGACTAGCCAATCATTTTACCTCAGTTTTTCACTATTGAAGATGCATAATGCCCATCCCATTCACTCCTAGTAATTATCCCACTATGGACTTTAATATCACAATCAGAGTGAAGGGGGGTGCTTAAGCTTCTTAGGAGCCTTGATAGTAGTAAGCTGTAGTGGCCAGACGATATCAAATCGGATGCTGAAGGGAAAACAGAGAAGAAATTGCCCCCAGTTTCTAAAGTCTGTTATTCCAACATTCTTGGACACTGGGACGATCAAGATGACTGGCTTATGGCTAATGTCAAAGCTTTATTTAAAAAAGGTTCTAGGGAAAGGCGCCTGAGAACTATCGCCCTTGTATAACTTACTGCCATCAGGTGCAAAATGTTAGAAAAAAACACCTTCATTCTCAAATCCAAACACCTTGATAAGCACAAATTTTTGACGCCATTGCAGCATGGATTTCCGTAAGGGGCATTCATGTGTTACCCAGCTTCTTCAAGTCGTTAATGGATGGATTGGAGGGAGGGAATTGAAAAACTCACAACAATGATGCTGCCAATTTGGACTTTACCCAAGGCTTTTGATTGGTGTGGCATCACTGAGCGCCTGAAAATAAAAACTTCACTAATACGGGATTAAACAAATTCTTAATTGGGATCAGCAGGTTCTGAATCAAAGGCAGGCAAAGGGGTCATATATATGTGGAGTCTTCCAAGTGGCACAAAGTTATTTCAGGAGTCCCCCAAGGGACAGTGTTGGGGCTTACTTTTTCCTAATTTATATTAATGACATCGGGGAGGGTCTACAGTGCAACCTACGCCTTTTCGGCGGGACGAACTGTATATTGTACAAAAAGTCACGAATAACCAGGATGGTGAAAAAGCTCCAGCAAGATTTGGACAGGGTTTGCCAAGGGCATCAAAATGGCAAAGATTTATATCCAAGAAGTGTACTGGTAACACCCCCCATGTCTATTGGACTTAAGAGAACAAAAAAATTAGCCAGGGGGATTACACCATGCTTGGTGAGACCCTTGTTCAGGTTCAGGAACACAATACCTTGCGTGTACCAAAGCTGACGACCTCACTTGGGATTCAAATTACCGCCGTATAGTCAAATAAAGCCAACAAAATTCTCGGTCTTCTTCAAGGAAGAAACATCCACCAATGCAGTAAAATACCAAGATTAAATAAAGCGTACAAGGCTCTTGTCCGCCCCCATCTCGAGTATGCTGCTGTGTTACCGACCCATACCAGACCAAATTATAAAGATGATGACAGAGTTCAAAGGAGGGCTGCGAGCTTGCAGTCAATGATTACTGCCGCAAGTCAGTGTGTTACTAAAATGCTGAGGGATCTTGGTTGGGAGAGTTTGGCAGAAAGGCGTCGAATTGCCAGATAGCCAATTTTATCTTATTCATAAGGGGGAGCGATTAGCCAGTCAAATGTGATAAACTGCAGCAAAGGGAGCTACTCATTCGGAGTCGGGCACTCACAGCTGATGCCTATAAAGTTATTAGTACCCCAGGAATAGTAGATACAGATCATTCTTACTAGGAACTATCAGTGATGGAATAAGTTACTCTCGAGGATCAATACCCAGGCCTGCATTAGACAAATTCCGTGCATCCCTTATATAATAATTTCTCGTCTGACCCCACGGCGTCATGGGATTGTACTAGTCTTTTGCCGTGTCAAACCCTGATGAAGATGAGATGAAGAAAATCAGGGGCAGGTTTGGCCAGAATGCCTTTGTTTCCTCTAGTGCCAGTAATGAGTCAGCTTCACTCCCAATGAACCACTTGATTGAAGCGGAATCTGGGACTAAGAAGTAGCCCAAAGTCAGTAAAGTGGACTTTAAACAAATGTAATTGCCCAACTAATTGATTGCCCTGTTTTCCATTTGCAGGTCAATTTGTACCTACCTTCAGGACCTCACAACATCAGGAACTCAAAAGAAGTTGTACATCGAGTTTCTTGATTCACGGGTACAGCAGAAACAAGATAGACATGATGATTGAGTTGCATTAGATATATACTATGGTCTAAATAAATTATTAGGCTTACCTCAAAGGGGAATGTGCGGTCCACAGCCTGTCTTCCCGACTTACCTAAAAAAGTAGGGATTCTTATATCATTGAAACCGTTGGCCTAAATGTAGGATATTGCATAATATTACTTGCAAATTCTACCCAGAAAGGAATTCGTAAGTAGTAAAGTGGCCTTTGATACAAAACATTGTCATAAAATATAATGCACCGTAACATCAACTGAAATTGTCGGAAATAACTTTTTGGGAATATTTAGTGAAATATATATAAAAAACGAGGTGATAGGATCAGAAATGCACTTTAATTTTTAATATCTTGTATACCTGCATTTGATGCATAACGTTCTTAGTGTTTTCTTGTCAGCAGAAGTTTCTGGGTAACCTTTGGGGAATTCTGGCTAACTCCATCGTTGTGAAGTATTTTACTTAACCCTTTCCCGAGCCCATGCGAGGCAACTTATTGGGCCCTACCACACCAGGGACTTTAGGTATAAAAGATTGGCAATTACTGACTCCCGTCGGCAAACTTGTGTGGGCAGACGAAACTGAGATCGGGTTGCAGTTTCATTGAAAAATGGAATTGAGGCGAGCCAATCTGGCTAGAAAGCTAGCGCAGGCTCAGTCCAAAAATTGATATGTCTCGCTTACCTTTGAGCACAAGGTTCAACTCACTGCGATAAAAAATGGAACCGCTGAAGCGAATCGGGGCCAAAAGTGACCCAAAGTCTGGGTGGAAGTGAGCACACCAGTAAATAACTGCCTAATGAAATACACGCCCAATATACCTGTTTTGAAGCGAGATTATGAAACTCAAGCGGCACTATTTGGCATACAAGTTATAGGGCCCGTTTCACACCCTAGCGCCACTTTGTAAACTGAGGGTTAATTTTTCAAAGTGAGTTAAAAGTTGTTTATACATCGTTTCTTTCTTGCCAAGGCTACAGGTTTTCATAAAAACATACTCTGGCCTAGCGAATTGTTCACCCTCTCAAATAAAATTCAGTTACTTGTTTAATTTTGGGATATTTTGTTGAAAAATGATTCAAAAGTACAATTGAATTATGTCATGACTTGTCATATAATGACATGGGACATTGGGCAACAGAAGTATGCCCAGGCTTCCTCTAGGACAAATTTGAATAAATTTGGTTGATATTTCCAGATATATGGCAAATTCAGGGTGTATTTTGTGACCAAAAATGGGAATTGACTACTATAGTTTACTTCAACATGAAAATAATCAATGTATGGCTCTGATAATTCAATGGTTAAAAGCTATTGGTATAGGGAATAGGGACAAATAATGCCAGGTGGCCAGGATTAAATAGATAGTTGATATCAAGGTTGGAAAAAAAGTTGATGTGGACATATTTTAAATGGGAACGGGACAACAAGGAGGTGAAATAAAGTGTTTTAACAAGAATGCTGAAGATTTAACATTTTATGAGTTCCTACAACACAGTAGAATATTCAAAACACTTTTCTGGGAATCGCAGTATATTGGCTAGTTTTTGGGGGTGGATGTGACATGCGTTCTTGTGAACGGACAATGCATTATTATGAATAGTTGTTAATCTGAAGAATTATGTTTTATTCAGTCCTACTTAATTTTGACAAGAAAAAAAAAAAAACACCAAATTCTTTTTTTAATTTTTTAATTTTAAATGTTTTTCTGGCCTCTTTGCTTCAAATTTATGTTTCATCAAAAGCCCATGCATTACTGAGCCAGGCTAAAAGACAGTGTTTATGAAAAATTTAAAAATGGAAAATGGTTCTGAAATACATCAAGTAACCTTAATGACATTATATAATATAACCCATACAATGTGAAAAAGCCAATCTCACCAGTTATTTGCTGAGTTAGATAGGCATTTTTATCAAAAACTCCTTTTTGATGGATTGTGACAATGGGTGTGAACGGACACTTTTTAGTGGTCGGCATTAATTTAAAGACATAATAGACACATAACTCCTTGTGCTTTTTAGTGACACCAATAGCTCTAACAAAACAACTAAAATTGGGTTCACTAATGATATTTATATTTGATAATGAAAGAAAGTTGTTTTGGCTTGACGCTTGATGGATGTGACAAAAGTGAACGGACAAATTAAAATTATGTTGCCAGCCCATAAAGATCGAATGATCCTAATGTGTAGGTACCATTATAAAGCTCTTCCAATTGATTTCAAATTAATATGAACAAGGGAATATTTTAATTCTGTTACACCCCAAATTCTACATGTTAAAATGGTGGATGTGACAAAATAGTGAACGGACAATGAGTACTCCGCATCCCTTTGCTGTAAACAAAAAATTAGAGTGAGCCATAACAACAATTTTTTAGTCCAATAATCTTAGAACATAAATTATCAATTGACATATTTGTTGTTAACAGACAATAATTGATATTTGTTTTTTAATATTTTTCTTTTTTTAAAATTTGTGTAAAAGTGCACGACAATGTCACATCCCACACGATTTTGCGTGCATATCATACTGTATGCAAGAAAAGCTATTTTCCTTTAATTTTGATCTTAATACAAAGTGGGACTTTTCTCCAACAACAATAAAGTAGAAGGAATAGGGAAAAATGTTGGGGTGTTGAAAAATGGCAGGCTTGACCAAAAATGACCTTAATTTCCTTGACACCAGAATGTCATTTTTAGGCATGTTTGATATCACCACACCTAAACTTGTGACGGAGCAATTGGTTAAGCTATGGGAGGTCGAGCCCTAGGGAGTGAATTGAAAAAACACAATAAGGATACTCTGATCCATAATTTTGAACATGCTAGGAATGAAAAGAACAATTCAAAAAGTGGCACCTAATCATGAAATCGGCCATATATCACTGGATTGCAAATAGCTGAAACTTTAACAACTTTTCAGTGTAATGGGTCTCCGATCGTTTTTCCGATACAAGACCGTAAATAGTGACGGTGCCATTTTTCACCTTTTTTCGAGCCTGCACTTTTACGATTACGCCATCCTTCAATACACCAAGGGCCCCTACTTCTCTGCGAAAAAACTCACACAGTCCTAAAACATCTCAAATTAGCTGTGTTTTTTACCGGAAGTAAACCCATTACATGAAAGTGCGTTTTAGTGTTGTGCACCCTTAACTCCTGAGTGGTTGCTGTGGACTGGATAATGTTTACATCAGCCTGTATCTCTCAAGTTCATCCCAAAGATGTGTAATTGGTGAACGATCTTCAGTGACGGTCCCTTAGCCTTTTTCACACACACGAACCACCTACAAGGCAGCAGGTACTATTCACCATAGTTGGTTTGACCTAAATACATATGGACCTACGTACCTCAATAGATAAAGGAAAGAGATAAAGAAGAGAGGAAGGGTGCACAGCACATTTGGGCACCCACACTGTTTTAATCAAGAGAGGTGTAGGATGCTGTCTCCATTGTGGGAAAAGTCCTGAGGCAACCTCCCCATCTCCTGATGTCTGTGTGGGGTTGCACCTTCACCGCCATACTAAGGATCTGTGTCTTGTACCCCAGATAAGCATCACTAATTGAGTCGTGATTATCCCGAGGATCAGGCACCTCTAAATCCTTCATTGGGATCAGAAATCTAGTATCCCAGACAAGCCAGAAAGCCAACCTGCCAAACTAACCTAATTGGCTCGTCTGTCCAGCCAACCAGATTGATTCACCTATCCTAGCCAACTTGGTTGCGAAAGGATGGATAGAGATGAAAGGAGTAAAGTAGGTAGAGTAGGTAGGGAGCACCCAGAGGGATGAGAAATCTCACTGGGGAAATCCAGCACAAGCATGTAGAGGTGCAGGCACTTACATGTTTCATAAGGTGTTTTATAGGTGCTGGCAAAGGTAATTTTAAGCCCCCGGGCGCTAGGTCTGTGCCTACCGTTGTCAATACAATGTATTTTACCTTGAATGTTGAACATGTCTAATGGGTTTGTATGCCTTTTAATTGATGCACATCTGCAGTGATTATATTCCAATAAAGAAATAACTGCTTCACAGATTTACGACAATACAAATAACGAGTACTTACTTTGGATTTTACCATATCCCAATGGATAGTAGAACCAATTGAAGTCCCACCTGTCCCACATAACATTTTAAATCCCCATTCAGCTGGCCAGATAACAAAAAACAATGTCATTCCAAGGTACGCATTGAAGGTCTCAATTGATTTTATATGCTGTGAATTTGATTGTCAGTGTATAACATGTGGCATTGAGGGACTCTAATATGAATGGCTCTACTCAAGTATTACATACTGAATTGCATTTCGGATGACATTTAGTCCTGCTTTTAAAAACTTTTAAAAATATGGTGACATTTTTTGAGACACACTATGAAATGCTTACATTCCATCAAAAACCAGCTGTATATATTGGCAACATGGCCGTGCCCATCGATCCAGCGAGAATGTTTAAAGGGGGAATGACCTGATTTAAGTATATAAAGTTTTCATCTTGATAGAATGACCTTCACTCCAAAACCCCATCTCTAATGTTTTGCGCCGATATTTTGACCTGTTTTGATGTGATAGCTAAAACATGATTTGTAATCCCCATACTCTGTAAAATTAATATTGGTCGAACAAAATGGGGCACATTTTTGCTCATAACATCCAAATTAAACATCCTTAAGCTCTACGACTTCACAGGGTAAATGAGAAAAATGTTGCTTTCCAGTAAAATCGGGTTTCAAGGCCATTATTGATTTTAACAAAGCTAAGCATGATGATTTCTTTTAAAGACACTATCAGTGATTTGCTAAATCAGCAAATCGAAAAAATCATCAAAAATCAGATTTTTGCATGTATGTAACAAGTACAGGTATCCTAACATACCCTGCAAATGATAAGACCAGAAGCAACCTAATAAGGACAGGATCGGAGATTTTAGTCATTAGTGTCCGAACGGACACTTAGTACAACACGTAATTGAATGGAGAATCGTATCTTGGAACACTGCCGTTTTCTTCCTTTTCTGTTAATTCTACAGCTGGAAAAGGTAACTTATGAGAATTCTTCAGACTTATCCTTCACTTTGAAGCTATTCCTGCAAATTTCAAATATTTTTCAAATCACTGATAGTGTCTTTAAGTGTACACATTTATAGTTGTGAGACACAAAATATTAGCATCAGCAGGTCTTATTTTGTTGTTGCTGTATAGGTTATACACCACTTATAATCTGCTGAAAGGTTTAAAAATTCTGGGTGCATAACTTTCTTGTATGGCATCTGGAAACCTGCCTTAAAGGCAAAATGTAATGTAAAAAATGTAAATGGTGCACCCACAGGTGGAGTGCCCATCTCTCTGTCTTTGGCATTTGGGTCAGACTCCATATCATATAATGTTGCTGTGGGGGGGGGGGTTGGTTTGCCACTCCTCCCGCACAACGAGTCTGTTTTGCATTCCCAGCATATGCCGGTACCCATTATACTCCTGAGTGGAGAGAGGAAAGCGAGGTAAAGTGCCTTGCCCAAGTGCACAACACATTGGCGACAAGTTGCGTGTTCCCCCTTTGGGACCCCCTGATTTAACCGGAAGTAGTATTGATTTTGATATCAGATGAAAGGCCATATTTTTCTCATTGTCGTCGTGAAAGGACATCGCCAGATAAGAAGAGAAGGAGGCCCTCTATAATCATAATAGTTATATTTCACCATCAATTTTGAGTTGGTGTTTGACAACTACTTTATCATGTACGCAAGGTGTTTTTTATCCCCAAAATACACTTGTATCAAGAAAAAATGAGAAAAGTCTGAGAAACTTCAGGGGCATGCTCTCTGGAAAAAGCAAAGCGTAGAGCATGCCTCCATTTCAATGATCATTGATTACTTATATGAAGAATCAGGAAGATGTTGCATAGCTGCCCTTTGTCATGGAGCTTGTAAGTGACGCCTATAGATAGACCTTTTGAACTTCGTAAGCTACAAAGAGTCTACATGAGGCAGCCCTTTATAACAATACCCAAATACCTATATAGCTTATGCTGCTAAGATTTAGATTATATAACCGTCTTCACACTAAGCAGACTCTGGAATACAACACAATGGCCCATGACCGTGCTATTTATATCATGAGCAAGTTAACTAACTATGAGCTAATAAAATTACAATTCCCATGACGCAGTTCAATAGCTTTCATTCACCATTGTATTGAGCAAATACATCCCCTGTATTTTAGTATGATTTGTGATACCCAGGGCGTACATGGTCGGCTGTTGTTAACATGTATTCATCCAAGGCTACTGAACAGAGTCCTTGGTAGATTAGCATGCCTTACCAAAGAGTGATACGGTATGGTTTGTATGTAAAAAGTTCGTTGTTGTTTTTTGGCAATTCCATTTAGTATTCCGGCCCCCCAGAAAACAAAAATACAAAAATGAGGTCTTTCCACCCCAAGAACCAGAACGCCACTGACATATATGTTGCTAAATAATATAGCGCACATCCTTGCAACGCGGCATTGTGGTTCTTGGGGTGGAAAGACTTCAAATACGTAAATTTTAATTGTCCATTGAAGCCTGTATTATAAATTTACATAAAACCGACTTTTGGGGTTTTTTTTTTTTTTTTTTTTCAAGTGCACAACACATTGGCGACAAGTTGCGTGTTCCCCCTTTGGGACCCCCTGATTTAACCGGAAGTAGTATTGATTTTGATATCAGATGAAAGGCCATATTTTTCTCATTGTCGTCGTGAAATTTGAGCCCTCAAATCCATTTCATTCCTAAGATATAAACAAAAAACCGCAGTTTTAATGGTTAACCATCAATATTAGCTTCTACAATAAAAACCGCAAGTTTGTTTCCCACGTTAATTGGTGGGGCATATGTGCAAGTGCCATGCTCTCGTATCAAGTAGAGAACACAATAGCCATAAATCGGAACAAGCACCTAAGGTACTTTGAAATGCGAGAAAAATATGACAATGAATTTCAAACGACCCATAAGACCATGAATCTCAAACATGGTCAAACATGGTCATGATATAATACAAGCTTATACTATTTATCAAAATACCTTTTACAAGAGGTACGCGCGCGTCATCCAGAAGGGGCGGGGGCTTAGCAGTAGATCGCACGATCACATTTTTATGCGCGTCACGTTTAAAGTACGCTTATCTTGTAAAGGGTACTTTGACAAAGAGTATAGACAGGTTGATCTAAATGCAACAAAAAGTGCATTGATACATTTTGTGACCCCACTTTGCTTGAACCGACTCAGAATTCAGCAGCCTTGACAGAATAAAGTACAGTATCACATGCACTTTATTCTGTCAAGGCTGCTGAATTCTGAGTCGGGTCAGGCAAAGTGGGGTCACAAAATGTACCAACCCACAAAAAGTTAGCAGTTTGCAATCTAAAATATGATACTGCAGCAACTGAATTTGTGACAATAAAATTGGTTGCAACAATCATATACATGTGCAAGTTATGGTCATAATGAACTTTAATATCATTAATGTGATCACAGCATTTTTAGAAGGGATGAGCCATTGATGCTCTAGTTTATAAAATGATGTTCTGTATGATACAGATAAGAGGTTTTTATGATATATTTAGCATGTACAAATATAAAGCCTGGGCCTTTCTGTACCAAGTGCAATGAAAGAGTTCTTCCATTTTTGTAGTTCTTCAAGAGGACCACATGGCCACAGAATTACTTTAAATGTAATTCAGTTTTGATTACAAAGTTGTGTGTATCCTTGGGGCAAGACTTTGATGAAAGAAATCAAGCTAATCTATACAGAATAAAGCCTATAAACCTCGGGCTCATTCAACTCTATACATGTCTGTATTGATTATTTCATGCAGAAATTACATGGAGTAACAGGGCCGTATGGGATTTATGGGAGGGGGTCTTCGAAAAAGTGAACTTTTTTTGGTAAAAGTGAACCTAACCCCCTAAAATGGTCCTTTTTTGGAATTTTTGGATGGACTTGTCAATATAAATTTCTGATGGTCACAGCTGCAGGATTGCCTGAGGGAGTCATGTCGGACTTGTCGAACCGTTGGATCCAGCATCGTAAAACAGAAGGTCAGTGTATGATCGCAAGAATGGTAGTGACGGCAGTAGATGGTGTCATTCCTGTAAGGATAGCTAACTTTGGCCTTCAACTGAAAGATGTCCCAAGTGGGATGGCTCTAGTGAAGTTGACTCTTGTTACAGACGATGACATTCAAGAAACCCTGCAGTCAGTGGAGTGTCCATTTGATCAAAGGGCGGTTCCTGCCCACTTGCAAGAGTTACTGGAACAGAGTACTGCACAGTTATATGACAAAGATAGGTCAAGAGGAGCTCGCCTATTGGTAAAGTATGAAGATGTCTTCTCGAAAGGCGACTTTGATCTCGGGAGAACCATTCCATTTGACATACGTCGCCACGTACAGAACCGGGAAAAATAAGATAGACAGTGAAAGAGTTGTTAGAGAATGATAGTTTTGGTCAAGAAGAAAGATGGGTCTAAGTGCTTGCATGTGTTTAGACCATAGAAAACTGAACGAGGTATCGGTGATGAAAGTGATGAAAGACGCCTACCCTTTGCCTAGAATAGATGATTCATTGGATGCATTGGGAGGAGCGAAGTATTTTTACATTGGACTTGGCCGCAGGGTATTGGCAGGTGGCACTGGACGATGATGCGAAGGACAAGTCCGCATTCTCAACTCTTAGTGGTCTTTATGTGTGGAACGTGTTACCCTTTGGGCTCTGTAATGCCCTTCTACAGCCTGTCTCAAAAAAAATGGTACAATCAAAAACCGATTTTTTTTCAATATTTTATCTCAACATAAGTAAGTCTTTTTGTACATCACATTAAAAAAAGACCAGGCTTTTCAGGATTTTTTGTTTCATCTCATTTGCTTGTTTCAATCCCGAGATAACTCCAGTTTACTGCGGAACACAAAAATCGAGTTTGTGCCACTTTCTGGTTGAGTGAAAACGGTGAAAGAATTTGTTAAACATAAGTTATTCACACTTGAACAGATATGAAAATCATTAAAAAGGGATTAACTTCATGAAGAAACTCTAAAAGATACGAAAACAGCTACGTAATGGTGGCAGTTATGTCCAGTAAGTTCTGGCTTAAGATAAAGTGAAAAACATTCGACATACTGTTGTTGTTAGAACTTAGAAGAGAACCATTGGCGTACAGGCAACCTGGAGGAGAGAGTTTTTATGGTCTTGAAGTATCATGAAATGCAAATTCCTATCCAACACTTTGATACTTTGCTTCCAAATTAACATTTTTGTGTGACTTCAACAATTAGTAAATGCACAAAGATAGTGGAATATTTTTAAACCATTTCTTTGGATTTGGATTTTTTATTTTGCTGGGGGGGGGTGAGGAGGGGGGGGGGGGGGGGGGGGGGGGGAGGGAAAAAAATTACATTACTTCTTCGCCATGCATTTTAACAGACCCAATTTGTAATAAATTCAAAGTTCCATTTAATTGACGTGCAATAAATATTTGTATTGCTTATTATTTATGAAAAGAAGATATTTATCATTGAACTGATTAGGTTGAATATTAAACGTGTGTCGATAAAACTAGACTTCTTTTGTTTACTTTAATCAGTGTTTTGTTTCTCTTGTCAAGTTGCAATCTTTTGTGGCTTCAAAACAGCATGGCATAACTGGGCGAAGCAACTGTGCCCATGTATAAAAGTGGCACAAATCGATTTTGGTATATCGCACTAAATTGATTATATCTCTGGATTGACAAAAGCAAATAAAATGAAACAAACACCATTGGAAAGCCTGGTCTTTGTTCTTTAATATTATACCAAGTAAAAGTGACTTATTTTGAAATTTCATATTTAACCAATTTTTTTTCTGATTGTACCATTTTTTTTGGAGACAGGCTGTACATTTGATTGGCTGATTGATAGAGTTTTGGCATGTGTCAGGTGGGAGACATTGTTGGTGTACTTAGGTGATGTGATTTCTTTTTTGAAAGACGGTGAAAGAGTCTGTGGAGCGGCTATAAGCTGTGCTGAGTAGATTCAGAGGTGCTGGGCTGAAGTTAAAACCGTCCAAGTGCTATTTGTTCCAGAGATAGGTTAGCTATTTAGGGCACGTGCTAACCGAAGACGGAATCCACGCTGATCCAGCTAAGATAGAGGCAGTGCATGACTGGCCAACTACGAGGACACAAACACAAGTCCGTAGCTTTTTGGGTCTGGCATCCTATTATCGGAGGTTTATAATTGGGTTTTCCGATATAGCTGCTCCTTTTTGTATCACTTGACTGGAAAGAAAGCGCAATTTGTGTGGACTGCTGAGTGTGAAGAGTCCTTCAATCAGCTAAAGGAAGCTCTTACCAGTGCACCAATGTTGGCTTACCCCAGCGCCGAAGGCCAGTTTATTTTGGACACCGATGCAAGGAACTTTGCGATAGGAGGGGTGCTATCCCAGGTGCAAGATGGAGACTAGAATGTGATCGATTATTGAAGCCAGAGTCTATCTAGGCTAGAGATGAATTATTATGTAACAAGGCGGGAGTTATTTGCTATTGTCATTTTCCTCAAGAAGTATAGACACTATTTGGAAGGTAGGCTTGTTCTAGTTCGAACAGACCATGGGTCCTTGCGGTGGCTCACTAACTTCAAGAACCCGGAGGGTCAGTTGGCTAGATGGCTGGAGGTGATATCAAGTTTTAACCTAGAATTAGAATAGAGACTTGGTTGCGGCAACAGAACGCCGACGGATTGTCGCGGAAGTCTGAATACCGGCCACCTTGTAGGCACGTCGTTGTTTGGGGTGCTCGAAGAGAGGAACACTCGAACTGACGAGCATGAATGTGGGAATGAAACCCCGATGTACACGCAGGGAGATACAGAGGGTCATAAAATCGTCGGCGAGGTTGGTTGCCAGACTGGTGGTTTGGCTTTGTGGAGGCCACCCAAGCCGAGATGGAAAGACTGGTAGACTGGTAGATTTTTTGATGTGTACAGTTGAAGCCATAGAACTTAGTAAGCAATGTTCGGACGGGGAGGGGGACGACAGTGACACGTGTTCCCTGGGGTTTTAACCCGCGGCCTCTGTCGAGATGGAAGTAAATAGGGAAGAGAGTGGTAGTGCCATGCAACCTAGAGCTTCTGAATCCACCTGCTTCTTTGGTCTACAAGATAGCAACGACTGGGAGGGGAGCAACATAAATCGAGTGACGCCCCGAATGATAAGGTGGAACCAGAGGTAACCCTGGATATGATTAGAGAAGAGCAATTAGCAGATCAGACAATCGCGCTGATCCTACAGAAGAAAGAATAGGGCGATGCTAAGCCCCCGTGGGGAGAGGTTTCGGAGCGACCGGCTGCTTTGAAGACCTACTGGGATGGGACCAGTGAGATGCGATGGCAGTGAAAGAAGGTGTTTTGGTTAAAAGGGGGCAGAGCGACGACGGGAAGTTTGTCAAGTGGTTGACGGTCTTACCGAGGGCATTAAGAGGCAAAGTGCTTGAGGAACTTCATTCTGCTAAGACATCGGGCATATCGGAAGGAATAAGACGGTTCCAAAAGTCTGTGAAAGCTTTTATTGGGCTGGTATGAATGCTGACATACAGGCTTTCCTTCGCAAGTGTGTTCCCTGTGCCCTGACGAAATGTTCGCAGCATAAGCACAAGGCGCTCAAACTGGGCGCCCTTAGAGCATGTATCCATAGACATGCTTGGTCTTTTAACAGAAAATACTCGGGGTAATGCGTATATCCTCCTGGTGTGGGACTACTGGACCAACTGGATGGAAGCATACCTGATGGAAGATCAGCAGGCCGAGACTGGCTGCCAAGTTAGTAGATATTTCAAGAGATGTGTAGGCTGAGGGATCTCCAAGATACAGACGACCCCGTATAATCTGAAATCGGATGGGTTGGTGGAACAATACAACAGGACAATCGTAAATGAGGTTTCGCTGATGATTCAGCCCCACCAGCATCAACAAGATTAGGACAAGTATCTTCCCTACTTTGCGTTCATGTATCGGGCAACCGCGCAATCCTCTACGGGAGAGAGCACAAGTATGATGATTTTGGGGTGTGAAGTGAAGTTACCAGTGGACTTAGTCGTAGGATCGATCCCAGAGGAGAAGGAATGCGCCACGGACTATGCTGAGGAACTGAAAGAGAAGATCCGAGGGATACATGAACGTGCACGGCATGCATTGGGGTTGAATAGGGCCTATTAGAAGGCGGAAGCGGAACTAGGATAGATTAGCGTATGGCCCGACGTACAAGCTAGGGCAGTTTGTATTGTTATATGACAATCAAAGATGCGCAAAGTTCTCGAAGAAGCTGGCACTCCTTTGGGAGGGGCCATATCGTGTGGTGACGGTACTCTCGGGGGTCACCTACAGAATACAGAAGATGCCTCTCAGCAGGCCAAGAGTAGTACATGCGGATCGCCTCAGGTTGTATGAAGGCCCTGAGTTAGTACCTTGGGAGTATCGAGGTCCAGGAGTGGTGTAGAAGAGGAAGGTCCGACTGGCGTAGCCGCGGAAGCGAAGGGGGGGATGAAAAAGTACCGGAGCATCCTACACCAGAGCTGGATAGATCTGCGGTGTACATGTAGAGGAAGGTAGTAAGGCCGGAGCTGAGATTGGGGGGAGCTCATAGAGTGTTGATGGGAAGACAAAACCCCGGGAACCCCAAAATGTAGCATCAGGAGCTTTACAAGTGGTAATTAATGCTCCCTCGGGACGGGTATCCGATAAGGAGAATATATACTGGCATAACACGCCGTCGGAGTTCTAGGAAGAATCACAGACTCCCTGCAAGATTCCGCTAGAGGCGATGGAGCCCGTCGCGCCATATTCTAGAAATCGGAGCTGACAGAACATAAAAATTTATTCTGTAGTTAGGGCCCTTTCGGTATTTAGGGTTGTGAATAATTCTGTATATTCGGTGGAGTAACCAAATCTATAGTATATTGTATGCTCGTCATTAATGACTATAGGCGGAACCTCGCTGCTTTGAAACATTCTAAAAGGAGCAAAAGAAGCGAGGGAGAACAGCAACGGGTGCGATTTGATCCGGTTGTGAGGGATCGAATGGGGACTCTGTCGATGGGAAGGCTGAAATTAGCAATTAGAAATACCGTAATTTAAGTGTGGAAATACTCCTAACTATGTGGCTGTGTGTGTTTGTGTGTTTTGCAGTTTGTTTGGAATGGCAAACTGGGGCAGGGGGTGCGGACGTGGCCGAGGGAGACCGGCCCGGAGTGGATACAGTAAATACCTCCCGGCCACTCCATTGCCAACACCTGGATGGAAGAAACTACACCAAAGGGAAAAATTGGGGGCCGTGGGTAGGGGAGACGAAGGAGGAGTTTTCAAGAGAGATCTTCTTCTTGCGTATGAGGCAGCAGCTAAATGTGTTGTAAACGTTGGAGCCAACTCACTGTAGATTGGTTGGGGTTTGAGGTATCTGTATCCACCGGCGGACGAAAGGTAGGGCACTCATTGAGAATGTGATCTGCAGTCTGTGATGGAGAATCACATTGGCAGGCTGGCGATGGCCGCAGCCCCCATCGGTGCATATTGCTATTGAAGCGACCGACTCCTGTGCGAATCCGGTTTAAGGTGACCCATTCTTTGCGTGGGAGATTGCTGCCAGGTGGTAGTTCTGTCTTAGGTGTAATAGAGAGTTGATCTGGTCTTGGAATGTCTTGTCAGGCAGTATTCCATGTCTGTAAGATGTTGAATAGGGAACTGGAGAGTTTAGCAGCGTGTCGGCAGAAAGGTCGGCGAGAGTGCAGTCTCTATCTACCGAGTTGGAGTGATTCTTTGACAGTGTTATGCAGCAGGTGCTTGTTGTCCAGCAGGGCCTTATTCACTAGTCTGTGCGAGTGATGCTCCCTCCGAAGTGCTGCAGGTGCAATGCCTGAAAGCACTGGTAGGAATTCAGATGGAGTGGGGCGGAGGCAGCCAGTGATGGTTCTCAAGGTCTCGTTGAGTACCGTGTCCAGCTTCTTTGTGTGAGAGCTGTTGCACCATGCTGGGGCGGCATATTCAGCAGTGATGTAGACCAGAGCAAAGGTAGTGGTGCGTAGGGTCGTTGGACTGGCACCCCATGAAGATCCAGCAAGTCGGCACAGGAGGTTATTCCTCGAAGATACCTTGGCGCTTACGGACTCGAGGTGCTGCCGGTAAGTAAGCTGCCGGTCAAGCTTCACTCCCAAGTAGGTTGGTGTAGGATTGTATGGCAGAGGCGCTCCATTGAGGGTGATTTGAAGCTGGCAATGAGCCTCTTTGGTGTTGAGGTGGAAGGCAGTAGCGGTGGTCTTGGCTTCGCTCAGCTTCAGTCTCCAGGTCTTGAGATATGCTGCAAGTAGGGCCATGTCTGTAGTAAGTGTGCTTTCTACTTCTGTCCAGTTGCTGTCCGAGTGGAGGAGGGCAAGATCGTCGGCGTAGCCATATTGTCCTGATGTTGTTTGAGGTATATCGCTGATATACAAGTGGAACAGCATAGGAGCCAATACAGATCCTTGTGGTACACCGTTCCTCAGACGACGCAGAAGACTACTCTGTCCATCACTGGTCTTGAGAATAAAGCTACGGTTTGCAAGCATGTTACATATGAATTGTACAAGGTGACGATCCGGGATGGTCCTGAGAAGCTTGAGTGTCAGGCCCTGGTGCCACATGGTGTCATATGCTGCAGTAAGGTCCACCAAGATGACGCCTGCCTTACGGCGCTTTTCAAAGCTTTCCTCAATATCAAGAGAGATGAGAGATATGAGGGAGAGGACCGCGCGCCGCAATGGGAGTAGGCAGAGGGGTGGTGGTTGCACCGCCGCGTGAAGAGGACCCGAGCTGGAAAGCAGGAGGGCTGGCAGGCGAATGGACCGGGAACAGTGGTCTAGAAAGGTTCGGAGGGAGAGTAGGAGCCAGCATCCAGAGAGGTGATTTGGGAAAAGAAATCAAGGTTGTGTTGAAGAAGGAACTCGCCAGGGAGGTACGAGAGATAGTAGAGACGAGAGAGAGGTTATTACAACAGCAAGGGTGGGATGCCATATGTAGAAACCAAACGAAAGCTGCCGAGGAAGAGTTAAACAGCTAACATCAAAGTCAAACATCTAAGAGAGTATCGAGAGGGTTGTAAGGCGAGGGAGAAGGTGTGGTTAGACGAAGCGATGAGGCAGCTAAGGAAAGGAGGGTGGACGATCGATGGGAAGGAGGAAATATAGAAAGGATGGCGGTACGAAGGAGGAGAGAGCTGAGATGATGGAGAAGGGGGAGTTTCCGGGCATGGCTGTATTACCAGACCTGTGCCAGGCTTTTGTGTTACAGGAAGGGGAGAAGTTCCCCGAAGCAGGGTTACAAGATAACAGAATAGTCACGAGCATAATTGTTGAGCTGTAATATAAAATATTATGTCAATTTGTGTTTAATAGTTATTTCGAAATGAGTTGAAATTAAGAATGAAATGAACTTGGGAGGCAGAAGGCAGCCAATGTACTGACACCCTTCCTTCTTTTGTGTGTTCACAGGTTTTGGCAATGGCGGACAGCGGAAGTGAGAGCGAAAGGAAGGAAAGAGGAAGTGGAAGAACGAGCGACCAAAGGAGAGGGAGCGAGCCAGAAATGATGAAAGACATGTAAAAGAGAGATTGAGTAGTAAAGTGGCAACGGATGTATAAAGAAGAATAGAGGGTGTATTACACGGTGAGCGAAAGGATTGGGAAGACAGGATGCGCTGAGGGCATAGTAACAGTCAAGACAGCTTCCGCTGCGGGGGATTTGGCAACTACGCCAGGGAATGTGTTAGTTCGCCCTTCGCCCTACTACGGGTGCAAAAGGAGCACGACGTACGAAGCTGCGGGGGAACCAAGCTGGTTTCGAAGTCAATTGTATCGCAGGGGAAGGACGAAAGGTGGAACTAGGAAGAAGCAAGGAGCAAGATGCATTGGAGCAGTGTAAGAAACAATTAGATGAGAGAAGACGGATAGTGGGAGAGTGAGAGAGAGAGGGAGGTGAAAGAAAAGAGAAAAAGGATGGACGAGGAGAATAAGAGAGAGTTGGAGCAAAGGCAGAGATTGCGTGAGCTGGAAGAGTTGCGTGCGAGAGAGAGAGAGAGAGAGAGCTATTTTAGAAAGGGAGAAAAAGTTACAGGCGGACCAGGAGCGGTGGATCGAGAAACAAAAAGAAGAAGACTGAGAGTGAGGAATCTGAAGATTGGCAGCTAGGCCAGATTGAGAGTAGCGAGAGCGGGGAGGAGACAAGAACAAAGACAGGCTGTGAGGATGAGCAGAAAGTAAGGTGTGATGAAGAGGAGAGCAAGAGAGATGAACGAGAACCGCGAGGGAGAGAGAGGAAGGATTGGAGGAGAGAAGGAAAGAGAAGATGAAGAGAGACTGCAGAGATGAGGGAACGAGAAAAACAGGAGAATCGAGATAAAGAGGAGCGGGAGCAAGAGGAGAGGAAGAGAGGATGCAGAGAGGAGGGAGCGAGAACAGGAGAAGGGAAAGCGAGATAAAGAGGGGAAGAGCGAGAGAAGAGGGAGAGGCTGCAGAGAGGAGGGAGCGATAAGAGCAGAAGGGGAAGCGAGATAAAGAGAAGAATGTTGAGAGAAGAGGGAGAGAGGATGCAGAGAAGAGGTAGCGAGAGAAACGGGAGGCAAGACAAAGCGAGAGAGGAAGAGAGGCTGCAGAGAGGTAGCGAGAGAAACAGGAGGAGAAGCGAGATGAAGATGAGAGAGAGTGAGGTTGGAAAAAGGAGCGAAACGGGAGAGGCGAGAGAGAGCGAGAGCGGATGAGAGGAAGAGAGGCTGCAAAGATTTTTTTCACCTGTGTTTGTTTCTTTTCGATGTAAAGGTCGCAACAAAATATATTGCCTTTTTCAAACAGATCAACAGACTAAGTCGGTAATCCAAGATGACAGCCAAAATAGGCAAAAAGCCAGTAAAAGTCAGACGATGGAGGCAAAGCCTCTTTTAATATAGCAACTCACCGAAAATATTCAAACTAGATTACGGCAATACAGACACGAACCACAAACCGTTTTAGGCGCTTTCGTAACAGTGGAGTTGATTCTTCAGCTCCAACGGTTTTGGAATAAGAAAATATTCCTAGACAACATAAAAAAAAATCATTTTTTTTAAATCGCTCGTCTTCGTTTTTTAATTAAACATTAATGTCAATTTTCTTTTTGGACTTAAAAAGTAAGTTATTGATATTTTAGCACTTCCAGCCAAAAATGGACAACTGGTGAATTTGCTTCAAATGGGCGATAAATAAATTATAAGGCCGTGTATGGCTATTCGTGTTGGTTTTGTATTATTGATGCGCATCGAACCGGGAGTTCCAATTAAGATAAAACACTATTATATTAATATGTATGAAAAATCAAGCGATAAGTCAATAAATTACTTAGCACCAGCGGTATTTCTCTCAATTGTCCACCTTTTAATCTATCAAAAAATATCTAAGCTGGCCTTGAATTAATTGTAAAGGTCATCCTATTGTTGTCGTTTTGTACTTTTTTTCTGATCACGAGTGCTCAATCCATACATCAAGACTGTTAAGTATATCTTTACACCAAGCCCCGGTGTGAAAGCAGATTGTTCGCCAGGGGCCACAGTCCGGAAGGCTCCATAACGGAATAAAGCTTGAAACTAATGTTGCGTGAAGAATTGGGTGCCCTATTCTTTACCGTTGTAGCCGGACTATGAATACGGCGGACTATAATTACTTCTACGCCGGCACCAAGCGGCTTCTCAATTCAACTAAATTTAATAACACGGGTAGAAACAGGATTTATCTGGATTATTTCAATTCCTAATAAGGTGAATTTAAACGTATTCTCATCCAGGTCTTCGAGAGAGCAAAATCCAAACTGCGGTTATTTTTCTAACATTAAATCGAGGGAAGGTTGTGCTTTTCTCAGTTGCGGAGTATCTTAGTTTTCTTTTGTTTTTCTTTGTGCTCA
This sequence comes from Ophioderma brevispina, assembly GCA_023653785.1. Taxonomy (NCBI): domain Eukaryota; kingdom Metazoa; phylum Echinodermata; class Ophiuroidea; order Amphilepidida; family Ophiodermatidae; genus Ophioderma; species Ophioderma brevispina. Next base: position 236,239 of record JAMKCH010006736.1, on the reverse strand, counting down.
TCGATATCGTCATGAGATACGTAGTTCTTGTCATTTTGACGGGTAAGTTGCAATTCTAATTATACCTTTTGCATTTAGGAATAAACAAAAATGACACGGGTGCGCGTTATTTCAAGAGTTTTTTTTCAGTATACAGTTTTTAATGATGACGATGATGATAATGACGACGATGATGATGACGACTCACTAAACGCTTTATTACCTCATAGACAAATACTACTAATGAAATCCAGGCCATGTATTTTTCAAAGATTAACAACTCATTTGTATTTTGCCTTATTTTAGGAATTATTGTCTCGCCACATGACTGTAAGGCTGTCCCAAAAAATGTTAACACTCGGAACGACGGCATTTTGATAAAAAGAAAAGTATACATGGGTCTTTGTTAGGTATCACTTTGAAGCCAATTAAACAAGCTTTAATTTGCCATTTATTTAATTCCAATCCGATACGTAAAACAAAAGATATGCTTCATCAATTATGAAAGGGCAAAATCAACTTGGTCCGATGTCTGCCTTAGAACATGAATCAACATGAATGCATGATGCAACATGAATACTAGTCTTTGTCAAAGACGCCTCGCATTTGATTTCTATCCACCAACCGCGAGCGCGCCGAAGGCGCGTGTCGAGCGCCGAAGGCGGGAGGCCGAGCGGAGCGAGGCGTCTTTGCGCAAATTGGTATTTTTTTTTTTTTTTTTTTTTTTACATAATTTGATAACATTGATATTTATTTGAAAATCAGCACCCAAACATTAATGTGCAAATAAATGACTAAATAAATAAATACAAATAAATAAAATAAGATAAATAAAATAAATAAGATAAAATAAATAAAGAGCCTCTTATCGTTGACATGCGCGGGTTTTTATCCACTAACTTGCATTTAGTCTTTGTCAAAGACGCCTCGCATTTGATTTCTATCCACCAACCGCGAGCGCGCCGAAGGCGCGTGTCGAGCGCCGAAGGCGGGAGGCCGAGCGGAGCGAGGCGTCTTTGCGCAAATTGGTATTTCCCTGTACAAGCATAATGTGTCAATCAAAGTATGTCGTCATCGTAAGCACCGCCCAATTTCATCGATGACAACGTTTTCAGATACTTGCCAATATCGATGACGTCGCCCGTCAAAATTACCATATCGATTTTTGCACGGCCTAATTAGCATACGATTCAAAGCAAACTAGTTCACTCGATAGCTGCGAGTGCGAGTGAGTCCGTACGGTATGTGAGGTGGCAGATGGGCTTGTAGCCCAGCTCTGCAGAAATAAAAGTCCCCAGTAAAAGTTATTCCCACCTTCCCTGCACAAACACACTGATTATGAGACTAGGGCATACGTCAGTCATTTTATCAAATATTCGTACTGCAGTGACTAGTCAAAATTGCCACTCTCAGACATGACAAGTGATTTTGAACATTAAATTAAAATGATGAATCCTGAGGACCTGACCCGCGTATCATCATGCCACGCAAATGTGACGTGTGGCGAACATCCCAAATTTCAAGCCAGAAATGAAGTGTAGTTCACAAATTCACGCCGAGAATTTAGGGGACACGGACCTCCAAGTCTAGACAAGAACTTACCTCGGGAACTAATTACCATGACAAATTGACAAGGCACCTCCAACATACTGCACAATTAAGGCTAAACTTTCGGCTGAACCATGGGATGGCTGAACGATGCAATGAAACTACGTGTACTACAATACAACATGCAACATCGTTCAATACAATGACTGAAATTCACATTTATAGTAAACGTATCACATCAGTACACGTTTAGCCCAGTGAGCCGTAGCTTCAAATAGTCATCACAGTACCGAACATGCAGCTAGCTCGAATAATCCTACACCGGGATCCTACACCGGGCCGTTTTCACAGCAGCAAGAGTGTTCGCCATCTTACATTCCCAGCTAGCGGTATCAGGGATCCTGGCTGTCATGGCTGTATTCGCTTTGTTTTGAAATCCGTACCAAAACCCAATAATTGAATGGTTATTGATCAGTTCCAATAAAGTCGTATTCTGGGAACTATTCTAAGCGAACGATGACATCATCATTGACCAATCAACGATCGCTATAGTTTCGGAAGAAATATCCCGAAAATCAATGAGTAACAAAGAAAAGTAATATTTGCGAAAAGGCTTTGATTACAACTCAGCTTTGAGCGGTCCATAGAGGGGCGGACTCACACAAATTGAATAAATAATCAAAAGCCCCAAAAGAAGCCTTATAAAGCACATGAATACACTTGGCTTCAGAGCACACTTTCCATCTTAAAAAGAAACAAATATATTTTGCAGTGTTTTTCTATCAAGGAAAGCCTTCGAGATTCCTGCCACCGTGTTTTTACCAAATAAAACGTTCATCGTTGGATCTACCATAACTACTCTCTAACAAGAGAAACGTTGGCTTGGAGTTTCTGCCATTCTGTTCCGTGGATCTGTATGGTTTCTTGGAGGGACCGGGAATCCAATAAGAATGCTGAGTGTTTTGTTTTAATTATTTGGTTTGGTTACCATTCTGTGATTTTTGAGCCGATTTGATAGGTAAAACTCTGCAAATGAAAGTGAACTGACTGATTTTTTGAAAAATAAAAGTAAATGCTGAATTAAGACAATGATCACACTTTATGACAATAATGAAGTTCAAAGGGATTGTCAATATCTTCAATGAGTGCAATTGCAAATCAATATTAACACAATCAATAACCCAATTTTGCGTGAGTTACAAAATCGTGTTTCATACAAGCTTACAAATGAAACTATTACAAATCGGACCAATCAGAATGTGTTCTCTTCCTTTTGACGATGCATACCTTTTGTTCTACTGTCGCATTTGAAATGAAATAAACGGCAGATAAAAGCTATTCAGTTAGCTTTAAGAGCATACCAAACAAAGACCCATGCGTACTTTAGGTTTTACAAAATGCCCGTGTCCCGAGTGTTTTTGGGACAGCCTGTATAACTGCGTTTTAGTAGTTTGAATGACCTATCACATTGTTATTAATAATATGCATACAGAGATTGCTATGCTTATAAAACTAATAAGCAAATCATACTCTTTTTATACAGTGTCCTTATCCGCAGCTGAAAGTTATGTTTGTATGCTAAAGAGAAACCGGCCAGACCCTTTAACGGAGGTTGTGGTGTTATGAAGTGGTCCCTTTCGTATAACGAGAGATGCTTTTGTCAAGGTGTATTAATCCGGTAAAGAAATCTCATCAAACTTGTCGGTGACAGAGGAACAATGCGACACTGAGTGTAACTTGTGGTTTGTTGATGAACCCGGACTATTGACTCAGCGCAAAAATTGGAACAAGGAACGCTCGATTCGTTACTAGAACGTACTGGCTACTGTGGTAAGGCTCTTTCCAGAAGGTGTTTTGAAGTCAAGCCCACAATGCACCAGTTTTTGGGAAATTTCACTTAATAGGGTCATGTTGATCACATAAAATTCAATATTCTTAAACACATAAAAACCCAGACTTTTAACGCTCATTTTAGCCCACAAAGCGTTAGTACTTAGGACATTTTTGCATGATTATGAAATGTGTCGTGGTTCTTAAACTTTTTGGAACACTTTTTATCCCTAAGTACTGACATGGGATTAGTACAGTACAGTATAGCACATTGCTATGCATCATGGGATTGATTCAAAACACCCTCTGGGCTCTATCTTATCATGTGGTAAGGAATATGAGGCGTTGTCGCATATTTTCTCTATTGAGAAAAGCATTTTCTTTAAAGAGACAGGATGAGATTTTTCTGCAGATACAAATTTCTCTAATAATATCCCTTGGTTAGGTTGTAGAACATCTACCAGAGCCTTTTTAAAATGATTTAATGAACAAACAAGTTGAAAGGAAAACTTAAAACTAAGCTTTAAAGAGACATTAGGATATTTCCAGAAAGAAGCCCCCAATTTTTATCGAACCCCGGTTTTTTACATATCTGTAATGCTTACCTATGTATTAGATCAAACCTGAAGTAAATATGCCGAATACGCCGTCTTTATGTAATAATATGATGATTTGGTACTTTCTGTCGTGCACGACAGAAGGTCAAAGCATGGTTGTCTCTGGGGAACGATTACGATAGCTGGCAAGTTCAAAACAAGGTTTGCGGTTTTCTTTTGCACCTGTTTGTCCAATATACCTTCAAAACGTTCTCGGTAGGTGGTCTACAACCGATCCAGTGAAATTTGAGAGAAATTCGTATCCTAAAAAAACTCCTCCTGAGACATGAGGAGATTTCCAGGAAGAAGCGCCCCCAATTTTTCTCGAACCCCGGTTTATTACATATTTGAATGCTTACCAATGTATGAGATCACACCTGAAGTGAATAAGGCGAATACGCTGTCTTTATGTAATAAGATGATGATTTAGTAGTTTCTGTCGTGTACGACAGAAAGTCAAAGCATGGTTTCCTATGGGGAACGATTATGATAGCAGGCAAGTTCAAAACAAGGTTTGCGGTTTTCTTTTGCACCTCCCAGCAAACACAAAATGTTTTCAGAACGTTCACAAAACGTTTTATTAGGTCCGCTACGTCTTCGTCTTTAATAAACGTTTACAAAACGTTTTTATTAGGTCCGCTACGTCTTCGTCTTTAATAAACGTTTAAAAACGTTTACAGAACGTCGAAGTTTTGACTAAACATTTGCCGCAAATTAAGCACAGTTCTATGACGTCCAAAAACGTTTACAAAACGTTTTTTACAAAGACGTATATCCCAGCAAACACAAAACGTTTTTAAAACGTTTTGGTTAGGTTCTCATTCATCTATTTCATCTTCGTCTATAAGACCTGATAAATACGTTTTTAAAACGTTTTGGCTATGTTCTGGATTGGTCCATTTCGATTTCGTCTAATAAGAGCTTGTAAACACGTTTATAAATCGTTTTTGCTAGGTTCTGGATTCCTCTATTACGTCTTCGTATTATAAGACCTTGTAAAAACGTTTTAAAAACGTTTTGGCAAGGTTTTCATTCGTCTATTACATCTTCGTCTATAAGACCTTTTAAAAACTTTTAAAACGTCCCATGTCACATTATACGGTTAGGGGTAACATATGTTTAGATATCTGGATGACTCTACCAAATGTAATAAAATGTCCTAATAACGTTTGCAAAATACTCAAAAAACCAACATATAGAAAAACGAAATCGCAATAACGTTTCATTATAGTCTATTTTGTTTATTTTAAGCCATGACATTATTTATCAACGTGCATTTAATTCTGTCAGCACAGATGGTGTATAAATTTCAGTGGTAATGAAATGGGTTACTTAATAGGTCACTCACTTTTGAAAAAAAATACAACCGCTCTTCTGCTACACGTGCAGCCTATATAAATAGAAATTACCCTTCATATTATGAGTCGTCTAGCTGGTGTAGTGGTTAAGTGTTTGATCTTCTACGCGAAGGGTCCCAGGTTCAATTGCCAATACAGGTGAGTAATTTGTGTCTGTCAAATGAACTTGTGTAATATGCTTGATGTAGATTTCCTTGCAATATACCGCTCCGATATAGTACCGATTACTTTTTTTCTTTAATTATTAGCGTTTAATTAGCAAATTAATCAAATGTTTTGGACGTTCTCATAACGTTTTAGAAACGTTTTTAAAAAGTTTTTTTATTGGTTTTATAACGTCTAAAAACGTTTTAAAAACGTCCAATAAAACGTTTTATGGACGTCCAAAACCTTCCACAAAAAACGTCCAAAAACGTTTTTTGAAACGTCCAAAGAACCAACTTGGAACGTTTTTAGAACGTTCAGAAAACGTCCGATTGTTAGCTGGGCTGTTTGTACAATAAAACTTCGAAACGTTCTCGGTAGGTGGTCTACAACCGATCCGGTGAAATTTGAGAGAAATTTGTATCTTAAAAAAATCTCCTCCTCACTTTAAATGTGCCTCCTGTCCTAATCGGTCCTATCGAGAAGTATGCTTCGGTTTTTTTTTTTTTGTGCACGACAAAATAAACCAAATCATCTTTTTATTTTAATAAGACGGCGTTTTCAGTTTATTCACTTCAGGTGTGATATATACATTGTTAAGGATTATAAATGTGCAAAGAACTCGGTTTAGAAACAAAGTGTGGTGCAAATCTAAAAAAGAAGAACAACATCAACAATACAATAAACAAACCAAAACGCACACCAAAATGGTTCGGAAAAAATGAGGGCGCTTTTTCTGGAAATGTCCTCGTGTCTCATTAATCTAGAAATCGCACATTTTAAATGAAAACATTTTAACTTTTTCTATTTCCTGAATTGAACAACATTTGAATTAATATTCAAAATACATATTTTTAAAAGGGTAAATCTTAGAAATCCAGATACGTTACATCTCTTTATAATAAAATGAAATATTATTTATTATTTTAGATCAAAATGAGTGTGACTCCAATCCTTGTGCTAATGGTGGAACTTGTTATGATCGGATCGGGAAATACATTTGTACATGTCCTAAAGGCTTCTAGGCGTTCCTGTGAAATTTGGCTAAGGGCGATTCTCTAGTGTCTCTAAAATTTGGGTCTCCCTGTTTATAGTCGTATATAGTTACAAGTACTTTGCAGTGATCATTTGGGCCACTAGCTTTTTTAAAACTTCTTCCGTTAACATCACCCTGAAAAATAGATATGGATCAATCTTTCTTTCAGGTACGATTAAATGTAAAAACTGCACTCTCCAAAGAGTCCAATGCGTTGATTTATCCGAAGGAGTGAAATGTTTACCTCTAAAAGAGTGAAATCATTCAAAAGAGTGGCAATCAACTCCAAATCGTGAAATTTCACTCGGGAAGGATTGTCCTACTGATCAATTTTTATTTAAAGTGGTCTCACAAAATGTATACTAGTGGAGGCCATATGCCAGCACATGCTTTCAATGCAATCATATCCACATCAACCCCGCGGATGAGGAAAAGGTCCTCCATCGTTCCACGTTTCTACGTGTTTCGCCAAATCAAATTTCATCAATAATTTAACTAACCTAGACTTAGAAATAAAGGGTGATGCCGTATCCGTTATGGCGAATAATGTGTCCGTGTCGGGAAAAAATAAATAAAAGGACAGGAACATTATTAGCCCAGAGATAATACTGCAAACCCTTATTTCGATCTATTACCGAACAGCGTGAATATAATGAGAATAAAGCCTTGTGACCCAGTATTGCAGAATAATGGGCCTAAAATGACCAATCAGAATTCACCATTTTCAATAATGGCAGCAGAAGGTAATAGAATAAATATTTTGATGCAGTAAGTTTGACCAAAAATACGCTGATTTATAAACTTTGTGTCATTGATCCTAACTGGTTCAATGATTCATTTATCATCTAGGCCCCACTTCTGCTCAAATCAATAATTATTTGGATTCATTTGCCTCAGTGAATGTAGCAGTAATGGTATTCCGTGTGAAATTGCAAAGTAACATTAGCTGCAATAGAAATACAAGCTAGCTTCGATTTTAGTGAAATTACCGAATATCAAACTTCTAAGGATTGTTAGGTAATTTAGGTATATTTGATTTGGATGTGCTTGTATATGGCCGTCAATATTTCTTGGAGACCATCACTTTAAGAGTGATTACTGTAGCCAATCCTTACTGATGATATTTCAACTCTTTTGAGTTATTTTCACTCTTTTGAAGTTATTTTCCTCTTTGGAGTGATTTTCACTTTTAGAGTTAGTTGACTCTTTACCAGTGGATCTTACGAATTTAATCCTCTTTTGGAGTTTTTTTAGTCTTTTAAGTAAGATGGGTTTTTCAAATATCAAGCGACCTCTTATGACTACATTTACATTCTTATTGACGTTTAATCTAAAGGCACAGACGGTATCTGAATTGGACCTCACAAAGCGTCACTTTTGTCACGAAATTCTAACCTATTTGAGTCGTATAATTTATTGATTATTTCGTTCATATCTATATTTCCTCAGATTTTGCAACACAATATCTAACACAACCAAAATTCCGTGTATCGTAAAATCCTTACACGTATTTATTTTGTTCGGTTCCCTTGACCAAGGCCAAACCCGCCTATAAACTACGCATTCAAACTCCTGAATAACTAACATACACTGTAACTTGATAAAATTTAAAACAAGTATTTATTTTATTGTGTTTTAAATCATCGAATCAAACTCAATTAGTATAATAATCAAAAGATTAATCTATAATACAGTTTTAATTACTGAACTCCTAGACTGACTACCTAGTGTGTGCCGCGACACGGGCTGCAGCGAGATTACTGTTAAAATGCCGAACTTGCAAAGAGTCCGGGCGAATATTCCAGAGCAAAACGTCAATTTCCAGTAGTGGAGTGTCCACGACGACTTGTCCTTACTAGAAAACCAGCTCCTAATGACTCCCGAAGCTTGGAGGGCGACTAAATATAAAGTCCACTAGTGCTGTAGCTTGTTTACCCTTGGATAACTCAGAGGCCAAACGAATACGGAAACCGAACCGGGCTACACAATCGGACGAAACTTCTGGAGCTGAGACTACTATGACAATGTCCACTATAATGGATAATTTTGTACTAGACTGTGATTACTGTCACTGGGTCAACTGAAACTCTGCTAATACTTGGAGCAAGATGGGTATTAACTCTCTTGGAGTATGATTGTTTGAACTCTGACCTCTTCTCGCACAAGAGCTTTATATATCCTCGCAACAATACTAAAGGATCTGGTCCTCTCTATATGAGTCCATAGTGCTAAATATAGTTCCATTACAACAAGCATAATGTCCTCCCCTCATGCACCACATTCTGTCTGTATATTACAGTAGGGCGCCGCCTATATCAGTTCATTTCCATCACCTATGAGCACAACAGTTTCAGCGAGCAGGGGGGGTGGCGCCACTATCCTTCATCCAGATTTTCCCTTGCCTCTAATAATCACTAAGGTTCTATAACCTCTTCTTCTCCGGTTTTGTTTTTATGCTATTTGTTTTGCAAACACAACCAGCTATGCACACAAACCATATATCCCATATTTAGACTTTAGACGAATTTACAATATTTTTATGTGCTAATTTATACTTAGTCTTACTCAATTGGAATAAATCATTGGCTAATTCTGGGCCTGTAACACCCCCCCCTTAAGAAAAAAGTTTTGATTGAAAAGCAAACTTTTCGTAAACTATTAAGTCTCTTAATATCGTAACTTCCTATAACAAACTTATTCACATGTTACACTTTCCTTTTAAAAGCTTTACTTGTTCTGACAATTACCAATTCTGATAAGGCACAGCCACACTTATCTTTGCCTTTGTGTGTCTAATGTCTAGGTTGTACTCTTGCCACAGGTCAAACTCCACCTCACCAGCCTTATGATTCTTGTTTTTCAATCCGTGGATGAAGGTTAGGGGTTGTGATCGGTGAAACACACTGGTGCACTGTGGTGCCCAATACATCAAAATGCCCTAAGACAAAATCAGAGCAGACACTCCTTCTCATAGGGGAGTAATTTCTTTGGTGCGTGTTATCTTCTTGAAAAAACGAAATAGGGTGTTGTCCTATTCCGTCTTCTCCTTCTTGCATAGACTCCACCACACCCATGTCACTGGCATCTAATGGCCCTTGATTGGTTCTGAAGTCTGGTGCAATCAAACTGGTTCACAATCAGTATGGCTTTGATTTCTGGAAACTAATTTCAAATTCCTGTGACAAACAAATTTGACCTTTTTGGCTACAAATTTTTCAGCGACTTGGCAATATCTGAAAAGTTTTGGACAAAATTCCTGTAATATCCAGCCTACCTAAAAATCTCGAGTTCTTTCCTATCCTAGGTTGGGCACTTCTCATTGCAGTCAACTTTAGCCTTTGACATGGCTTGACCTTGCCTTGACCTACTACATGGCCTAAATATGTACCTTGGCTGGGTAAAACTCACTCTTGACTAAAATTACTGTCAGTTTTGTTTTCTACAACGGCTGAAACAAGTATGGAGCTGCCCTGTTTTGTTCCCAAGACTGACTGTACAATCAAATCATCAACCTAGGCTTCACACAGCCCTTCTATGTCTGAAACTATATGATTTACCATTCTTTGGAAGGTTGCCGGTGCGTTTTCATACCGGAAATGCATAACTTGATACTGAAAAACCCATCCTGCGTGCAAAATGCCGAAACTTCCTTTGCACGGTCAGTAAGGGGAACCTGCAAATACCCTTCAAGGCAACTTGCGACATACCTTTGAATTCCAATTTTGTCAATGCCAATCATCATACGGGTATTGGAATGAATACAGCATCGTTGAACATGATGTACCCTTCCCTGAATTTGTCAACAAATCTAAGGACCCATCAGGTTTTTGGAACCAAAATACATGGGGAAATGCATTCACTTTTGCTTGGTTTCACTTATATGGTTTGTCCAGCATGTAATTCTAATCTCTTTGTTTATATGTTTCTTTCTTCATAGGATTTACTCTGTAAGGGTGCTGTTTTATTGGGTGCACAATCCCCACATCACATCATGATAAGCCGCGTGGTTCTACTAGGAACATCAAAAAATCTTTAATTCATGATCACTGCTTGATTGCACACTGTGGATTTTCTGAAGATGGCCTAGTTTGTATCCAATTCCTTGAGCACATCTGAATTTTGACAATTTGTTGGATAGTCAATTCTGCTTATCATCATTGTTTTTGTGCATTATGAACATTTCAATTCAGGATTGTCATCATGTTTACTTTCCTCATTATGACTTACAGAGCACACTGGGTTTGTGCAATGCCCATCAGCATTTCTAACTACATACTCTTTCACTATTTACTGGACAATTGCCTACTCTTACGCCTATCTGGCGTTTGACTATGTAGTCAACTTCATATACTTGTGACTCTACTGTATAAGGACCATGGTACCTGGCCTGCAGTGGATGTCCAGGCATTGGAAACAAAGACTTACACTTGGTCTCCTGGCCTAAAGAACCCTACTCTTTGCATCTTGATCGTACCACTTACTTTCTTCATCTGGTCTGGGCTGTTTCAAATTCCCCCCCAGGCAAATTTCATTGGCCCTATTGAGCCTATACTTAAATTATGGGAAACAGTCCAAAAGGTTGGTGCGCGTTCATATCATTCAGCCATTACTCCTTTAGGAGTTTCAATGGACCGCGAACGGTAAACGCCCAAAAACTAACTCAAGGGCTGAAACCTAGGGTCCTGAACTGCCTCCCTTTTTGCACAAACAATACAAGTGAACTCCCTCATCCCAGTCCTTTCTCAAATTCCAAACAGTAAGTCTTAATCATATTCTTAGAGTTTGGTGAATCTTTCCAAGGCTCTGGGACTCGCGCATGGACACGGGACAGATACTGTGCTAGCTCCTAACTCTACATCACTTGCTGAACTAGACCGGTGTTTTTGGGAAATTTGACCCTGAGCGACTGATTGACTTAGGTAAGGCCTACAAGGAAGTGGAAACTTGTCAAAGCCTTCACTACACAGTTTTATTAGCCTTAATATCCTAAGGGATGGCTTCATGAAGCCTGTAGAGGCACACATGATAGTCAAGAGGTACTGATTACCTACTTAGTCCTAGGAGAGGTCCTACACACATCAACTATGGCCCTACTAAATGGCTCTCCGAATGCCTGTATCGGTTTCAGAAGAGCTGCGTATTTTCTGATTAGGCTTGCCACAACTTGACAAGTAATGACAAGACCTGCAGTATTCAGAAACATCCTTAGAAGGGTAGGCCACCAAAATGGTTCAAAATCCTATCATATGTCTTCTTGACTTCCTAAGTGTCCTACCATGGGACCATCATGGGCAATGCTGATGACCGCCCTGTAGATAACCTTTTGAACAACTATCTGATGAACAACTTTCCACTCATCTTTGCCGGAGCATCGGTGGCCTCCATTTCTCATCAGCACACCATTGTTTTGTAAAAACACACAAGAACGTCCTCAGACTCCTGCTGGGTTACTGCCTTTGACTAAGATTCTTGAGTGCAGGATTCAGTCCGCCTGTTCAGAACTAACTACTATGACTTTTCAGGGATTCATCATCATTATCCCCACTATGCCCTTGTTCAGGCCTGACTCTTGTTTTGGAGAACCTATCTCCCCTGAAGAGAGTGCCTGGTTCAATCAATTTTGGTCCATGACGTGTCCTCTAAAGTCTAAATTGGACAGGTCTTCCGCTTCCTATCACCATGATCACTAGTTGCTTCAAAGCATGATGGCTTTCCTAGCCTACGTCCGAGTAACTGCACAGGCGATACTGTACTATTCTTATCCCTCACTATTTCGGTGCAGGGATTGTGGGTAACATTTGGGTTCGGATGTCCTTTTCCCGCTGCCAATGTCATTCCCTAATAACATGAAACAACCTTTGACTGGAGGTCACTGCCTTAACCCCTACTATGACTGTACCTAGCAAATCATGATTCAAAATTCATCACCTTGTGAAGAGACACTATACATCCATACCTATACTTGGATCAGGGCATTCTCACCTTTTGAGCTGACTTCACTAAAGGGTCAAGACGCCCTCCACAATTACTTGACTGGGCACAAAAACAATTGTCCCTCATGATCTTTAATAAGATTTTGATCAACTTGGCACCATCAAGTCGACCCTGAACCCCCACAACAAATGGTTTCAAAGTGATTCCCTACTTTCTCAGACTCAGAACTTTCTGTTTAATAGCCTGGTAACTACCTTGGTGGGTCCTAAGGCCACACACAACCTGTGGGGGGCAGACTTCGGCTTCATGGCCATCTGCTTTCCCTCACTTCCACAGCTTGCCATAACAGACCTGAATTCTTGCAATATTTGCAAGTTTATAAGCTGACCTAAAACCATTCCTTACTTTGGTTTGGCACTAGAAGAACCCTTATTCCCCTGACTTGAGGAACCTGAACTTGACGTTGCCCTCCTTCTTTAGTAGGACCATGACTTTGGAATGACTTTGGTAAGGCCTATAGGTATTTGAAATTAAAACTCTTGTAATTCTGACTTGACTTATTATGGCCCACCCTACTCTTGCTGGCAAACTCACCTTATGGGTGAGGCGTAATCAGCCATTGTTGCTGCATTTTTCAAATCTTTGTATAGCGCGTTCATCTAAATGAGTTTTTATGCAGCGTGAATCACTGTTTGAACTTCTCAATTAAAACCAACTGCTAAGTTGATTGAAGTCTTTTTTCACTTCCTTGGAAGTAAGCCACCTATCCAACATTTGTTCCTGAACTCTAGCAAACTCGACATAAGTTTGATCTGCAAAGTTTTTTTCGCACTACCGAATTATTTTGGCCTATACCCTCAAGCAACTACTCATGCCTTACGCCTAGACTGCTTTACTACTTCATAATCACTGCACTGATCAGTTGATAGCATGTAGTAGCTCTCTCTAGCTTTCCCAATAAACAGTCCTGAAGCAATGTTGTCGCTTTGCTCTTAGGTTAGCCACTTCATACTTTCGGCAATCTTCTCGAAGTGCAAAAATACTTGTCAACTTCGGTTTCCCCAAATGTCGGAACTAATTTGATGTTCCTGGTGGCGTCAAAACCTGAGTGTGAGGAGAGCCTGATTGCTCTTTTTCTAACTTTTTCTTGTTCTAATTTTGTTGGCTTCAATTCTGCAATTTCATCGTTTCTTCCATTTGTAACCTATCCTCTTTTCTTTTGTTTCCATTTGTTATTTGGCATCTAGTCCTGCTGTTTTTATTGCTTTTTCTAATCAAATTTTTCTTGCTTTCTTTCCTTCCTTTCTACTAACATTTGCTGTTCTAAAGCCACTTAATCCTTTTCTATTGCAATTTTGTCGTGCCTTTCCTTTTCTTTGTCTTGTCGTTCTTTCTCTGCCTTTGTAATTTGGCATTCTATTTGTCATTTCATTTCATCTGTTTCATTTTCAAAGCACTAATCTACTCATCCGGAATTTCCACTAGTTTTCCAAAACATCCCTCGCTAGTATTCTTCCTCAACAAGATCGGTTATCAACTGATTTTTAACTGTTTCCTCATGGAAAGCCTAACTTCCATCCCATAATACTTGACCAACTCTTAAAATCGGCTTTTTAATTTTTTAAGCACATCAACTTCGCCCACGAAACATCTTTGAAACTCACTCTTCTGCTTTAAACGCCATAGTGTATAAACGCTTCCTTCACAAACAACAATATATCACAGATACAAAGTTAACCACACAATCAAATTTGTTCAGTAATTTTAACTTATTTTTACAGTGTATTTTCCGGACAGCCCCCCCAATTTTGTGACGGTCACCTTGACCAAGACCAAAAACACCTCAACCTAGGATTCAAACTCCTGAATAACTAGGAACAATACACTGTGAACTTGATTACAATTTTAAAAACAAAGTATTTATTTTAATTGTGTGTTTAAATCAATCGCAATCAAGCATCAATTAGGTATCATCATTAAAGATGCATCTATATAAGTTGTTTATTAATGAACTACTAGACTACTGGTGTGTGCCCGCGACGCGGGCTGCAGCAAGATTACTATGAAGATGCAGAACTTGCAAAGAGTCTTGGCGAATATTCCAGCGCAAAACTTACCTATTTCCAGTAGTGGGACGTTTCCACGCCGACTTGTCCTTTACTGAAAAACCACTTCCTAAGACTCCGAAGCTTCGGAGGTCGACAAATATGAAAGTCCAAAGTGCTGTAGCTTGTTTATCTTGGATAACTCAGAGGCCACGATGTACTGAAACCGAACCGCTACACAATCGGACTAAACTGCTGAGCTGAGACTACTATGACAATGTCCACTGTAATGGAGATTTGGTGTGGGGGGGTACTAGACTGTGATTACTGTCACTGTCACTTAAAACTCTGCTAATACTTGGAGCACATGAGATTAACTCTCCTTGGGAGGAGTAGTTGTATTACGCTGACTCATCGTCTCTCACCAGAGCGTTATATATCCACTCAAACAGACTAAAAGATCGGGTGCTCTCTATATGATCATGTGCAAATATATAACATTACCTCATGTCCATCACCCTCATGCACACGGCATATCTGCCTGTAGAGACATTAGGGGCGCCGTGCCTATATCATTCATGTCCATCACCTATGAAGCACAACATTTCAATGCACAGGGCCGGCCATCTTCCTTCATCCAGATTTTCCCTTGCCTTCTAATAAATCACTAAGGTTCTAGAAACCATCCCTGACTTTGTTTTTGGCACTAAAGGACCCTTATTCCCTGACTGGAGGACCTGACTTGACGTTTCCTCCTCTTCATCGTAACCATGACTTTGGATGATCTACCTTTGGTAAGGCCCTATTGAATTACAACTCTTGAATTCTGACTTGACTTATTAGGGCCACCTGTACTAATTGCGGGAACTCACCTTATTTGTGGGGCTTAATCATCTGCTATTGTTGCTGCATTTTTTCAAATCCTTGATATCGCGTTCACTAAAATGAGTTTTTATGTTAGGCATGAATGCACGGTTTGAACTGCTCAATTACACCAAATGCCTGAAGTTTTTGAAGTCTGTTTGATCAAGTTTCCTTGGAAGTGACCACCTCACCACATTTGTTCCTTAACTCTAAGCCAACTCGACATGAGTTTGATCTGCAATTTTTTTCGCACTCCGAATTTTATTGCCTATACGCCTCAGGCGCTAACTCATAGGCCTTAAGAATAGCTGCTTTAACTACTATCCAATAATCACGGCACTGATCAATTGATGGGAGAGTAGATCTCTCTAGCTTTCCCAATAAACACAGTCGAGCAATGTTGTCCATTCTCTTTTGCCACTTCATACTTCGGCAATCTTCGTCGCGTGCAAAAATACTTGTCACGGCGTTTCCTCCCTAAATGTTGGAACCAAGTTGATGTTCCTGGTGGCATCAAAACCTAGTTTGAGGAGAGCCTGATGTTGCCCTTTTCTAACTTTGCTTGTTCTAATTTTGTTTTGCTTCATTTTTTTTTCTTCCTGCCAGTTCATTCGTTCTTCCTTTGTAACCTATCCTCTTTTCTTTTTGTTCCATTTGGAAGTGGCATCTAGTTCCTTCTGTTTTAGTGCTTTTTTCGATTCAAATTTTTCTTGCTTTCTTCGCTCTTCTTTTCTAACCTTTTGCTGTTCTAAATCCACGTATCCTTTTCTATTTGCCAATGTTGGTCGTGCCTTTCCTTTTCTTGGTCTTGTCTTTCTTTCTCTTGCATTTGTAATTGGACATTTCTATTTGCATTTGCAGTCCATCTGTTTCATTTTCAAAGCACTAGCTGACTCATCCTGAATTTCCCCTAAGTTGCCAAACATCCTCATCTAGTATATCTCCTCAACAGACGTGTTATCAACCTGATTTTGTGATTACTGTTTTCTCATGGAATCCCTAACTTCCATCCATAATACTTGGCCAATTCCACATTTAAATCTGGCCTTTTTTTCAGCCATCAACTTCTCCCACTAAAATCTTTGACGCACTCTTCTGCTTAAACGCATAATAGTGTATAAACTCTTTCCTTCACAACAACATATGTCCAGATATCAAAAGTTAAACACACAATCAAAACTTTGTTCAGTAAATTTTACTATATTTTACAGTGTAATTTTCCGACGAGCCCCCAATTTTGTTACGGTCAACCTTGACCAAGGCCAAAACCACCTAAACTAAGGATTCAAACCCATGATAACTTGACCATACCTGTGAACTGTTACAATTTAAACAAAGTATTATTTTAAATTGTTGTGTATTAAATCAATCGTCAATCAAAACATCATTAGGTATCAATAATCACAGATTAATCTATAATAAGTTGTTTAATTAAATGAACTACTAGAACTATTACCTGGTGTGTGCCGGGCGGGACGCGGGCTGCAGGCAAGATACTATTAAGATTCAGAACTTGCAAAGAGTCCTGGCGAATATTCCAGCGCAAACTTTCAATTTCCTAGTGGGACGTGTCCACGGACGAACTTGTCCTTACGAGAAAACCACTCCTAATGACTCCCACCTCGAGGTCTACTAATAGAAAGTCCAAAAGTGCGGTACTTGTTTATCCTTGGATACTCAGAGGCCACGAAATAACGGAAACCGAACCCGGCTACACAATCGGACGGAAACTGCTGAGCTGAGACTACTATGACAATTTCCAACTATTTGGAAGATTTGTACTAGACTGTGATTACTGTACTGTCAACTTGGAAACTCGGCTAATAACTTGGGACACATGGTATTAAACTCTCTTGGAGTAATGATATTGTGATACTCTCTGACTCCTCTTCTCTCACCAGAGCTTTATATATCCTCTAGCTCTCAAACAATACTAGAAGGATCTGGTCCACTCATATGAGTCCCATGTGCTAAATATAGTACATTACAAAAATCATAATTCCCATCACCCTCATGCCCACAGCATATCTGCTGTAATACCGTATGGCGCCGCCTATATCCAAAGTTTCCGTCCATCACCTCGAGCACAACAGGTTCATGCAGCAGGCGCCCATCGATCTCACCATAATTTCCTGTGCCTTCTAGAATCACTAAGGTTCTAGACTCTTCTTCGGTTTTTTCTCGGTTTATTCTATTTGGTTTTGCACACACCACTCTGGACACAACCCGGTATATCCCATAGTGTATACTTAACTAAATTTACAATATTTTATTGCTAATTTATGACTTAGTCTTACTCAAAGTGAAATAATCATTGGCTAATTCTAGGGCTGTAACCACTTTTTTCAATTACCTCAAACAAAAATGAAATGTTTACACATTACGTCAATGATCAATTTGTTTCAACACAGTGCTGAAATTTATTTATTTGTTACAGTGCTTGTAAATATCAAGCCGATAAAGAGTGCCAGTCTACCCCATGCGCAATATGGTTCATTTCATGACTTATTTGGAGACTTTAGAGTTGTAGCTGTAACAGTGGACACACGGGGAAGACATGTGAAGTTGGTAAGTCTGATAAGTACTTACTTTAGTATATTTGAACCCCTAGTAATTAACATGTCAAATTATCAATAAGTAGCAATTTATGGCTGGTATTCTGAAAGGGATGATTAACTTTAGACCTGGGTTTAAACCAGGGTTAGTCCTTGGCTACATGAGTGGACCTTTTTTCTTTCAAAATACTGTGAAAGTTATATGGTCGATTTTCATGAAAACGTGCATTTCCAGAAATTTTGTGTCTTTGGTTAATAAAACTTTTAAGCAATGCTTTATTGAAACAAAACGGTAATATGTTGATAGGAGCCGTTGAGCTGCATTTGGGCATATATAGTTTCCCATACTTTCCATTTACTTTCTATGAGATATTTGCCTTCAAACATCGAAAAATAGGGGGAAATTGATGTCCGAAACACAACATCAAAATTATAAAAAATGAAAAAATACTTAGCAGCTTGAATTCTTCCTAATATCGATGTTTCTTGTTGTCAAACATGTGTAGAAATTATGTAATGATGTTTTTCCTTGTATTCTCAATTTATTTTTATGTTTTTTAAAATAATTTCTTTTTGAAAATGTCCGTGAAAACCTTGTTTATTACGTTATTCACAAAGCAGTTGCTAAATTTGGTAAAACTTCTACTAAGATATTGATTGTGCATCTTATTTCAAGGCAAACATAATGCGCCAGTTGGAAATAGTGTTTTCTGCAGCTCACAATGACTATTAAAAGTCTAAGAAATGTTGAACTTCTTAAAAAAATGCGACGAAACTTTTAAGGAAGTGTATTACGTTATCCACATTTCTCAGCAACCAAACAAGCTATTTAAATATTGATCAAGAGTGGCATAGATACTTATTTTCCGACCACAAAAATTATATAAACTTTCAATCAATACATCTTAGTCAATGGGAGAAGTGAAAAATGGTCAAAAATGTTTACTACGTTATTGTGTATTACGTTATCGTTTATTACGTTGAATACGTTTTAGTTTACATTATCAACTATAATTTGGCCATGGAATGTTTTGGTTTCAATTAAATATATCTTTAGAATAAATTAGTAAAAGGTATCTTAATATTTGGTTATTATGAGGTCTAATTTTCGGGCAGAATTCAATACTCAAGGATAACGTAATAAACTAAACAGATTGGAGCTTATTTCTTGAGTTCAATTAGCTACTCAAACTTTAACTTCGTACAAATGAAAAATTGTTCCCAGTAACCTCTCTAATAATGTCACCAGTTGGCATATTGTTGTAATTAAATTTTGATAACGTAATAAACCCTATTCTATTACTGTACAAAATGTTTGTGTGCAGACTGTGCAGAAACGGAAGAAGTGTTGTTGGCAATATTATTTTTCCCGTAATAGGTATTGAGTACTTAAATGTTTAAAACATAAAACATACAATTTTGAGACAATTTATTTTTGGGTGTGTCGTACCTCCAAAATGCACCGTTTTCATGAAAATCGACCAATCGACGGGTGAGAAAATTCCTCATTGATGGGCCAGAACAGGCAATCTAACGATGAATTTTGTTTACCTGTAACAGCACATTTTTAGAGTATGTTGGAAGGAAAAAAGTCCACTCTTGTAGGATTAATCTGGCTTAAACCCGGGTCTTAAGTTAGACTCCCTTTCAGAATACCAGCCATCTCTAACGTTCCCTAACTGTATTTTTCCACTTTTCAAAAATCACGGAGCGGACCCCTGCCTTGTTTTTAGGGAAAAATTTCCCCTAGATCTAAAAAGAAAAATAACGCTAACTCCTTTTTTGTGGTGATCGTCAGGTTGGTAGTCATTTTCCGTAAAGGACGTTATGGATATATTAAGACCTTTATATTGAGACCCTTGACATAGACCAAGGGTCTCAATACATAAAGTGCTTCTGAACCCAGCAAAAATAAAATTTCCTTTAAAAAGGAAATGGGTGGCCCAAGTTGAGAGTCCTGTAACACACGTTTTTGTAGAAGATATTGTGTGAAAGACTGACAAGCAACAGCTAAATACATTTTGTTACTGAAGGTTTCCTCTTTCATTAGAGCCTAAATTCAGCACAAATAGTGAAGAAATAACAAGATGGTTGTGCTCAAAAGGTTGAAATGTCCAATTTTGAAAATGACAGTTTAAGATTTTCAATGGGCTTTGTGTTGCGAATCGTCAAAGGTTGCTTGAGCTCTTTCAATTGTATAGTCCACAGTACAACTCTTTTGAAATACCGTAAATGTCATTTTCGAATGGCCAGTTTCTCAAATTGCTGTTATTTAACAAATTTATTTGACTATTAAACTTCAAAGGTAGATATTCTAAAATTCATTTTCGACAATCTTTTGCCACTGCGCGCGATATTGAAAAAAAAAATACAGAGGATAGGACCCGCAATTTTGGCCAGAATGTTGTTCACTAGTGTGGCTTTAAAACTGGATTGGTCAGTTTCATCAACCCTAGGAGAACATATTTTTTCGCCAATGAAGAAAACAATAATTATCTTTTTATCAGTGGACCAAATGAAATACTTTCCCTTTTCAGTAGTGCTCGATTATCTCTATTCTAGTTCGTTTTATAGCGTAGCTCATAAATTTCAATTTGTTTTTCAATTCCTCAATTTAGGCTAAATACTTTTGGGAAATCATGCGCAAAAGCTCACTTCATATCAAAATTGATTTCTGACCAAGATAGCAGTCACTATCATAGCAACGGGGTCACACGTCCCACTAATAGTGATATTGTTAACCTACTATAATTAAAGTTTAAATATATAGGCAATTAAAATAAACAGTATAATAATGCTAAAATAAAAGTGATTTTAGTAAAATCTATCTCAACCTCGTATTCTCCCTTAATAGTCTATCCAACTGAATCATTTTAACACTAATGGGCTATTCTAGAAATTATCCACACACCCTAAAGATGACAATTTCAAAATTGGAAATGACTTTGGGAATTCCCAAGCTGTTATTGACTAATCAGTGTGGTAGTTCCCGTGGGAATTCTCATTTAATATTTTCATCAAGTAACACAATTTTATGATACTGATTATGGGAATTTCCATGCACGCACTTTGGATTTCATGATGGGAATTCCCATGCACTTTTTGGATTTCACTATGGGAATTCCCACGCATTTTTTTTTTTTTTTTTTTTTTTTTTTTTTTTTTTTTTTATCTGGGGGGGGGGGGGTAATTTCTGGAATAGACCAATTGGTGTGGTTTCGAGTATATCAAATAATGCGTTTATAGCCTCTTAGATTCAATCCCGAAAGTTAAAAAAGGAAATAATCCTCGAAGATAAGTTTCAGTAATGGGTTTGAACCCTTTAAAGGTACAACGAGAGATTTCACATATCAGGTGGCCCTTAAAAATATTTTTTGCCCTGATGTAAAGCTTTCCAGCAAAAATAACTCCGTCTGAAAGGATTAAGATGAGAAATGTTTCTATGGTACAAAATTGTGAAATTTCTAATTTCGTATAGGAGCAAATACGAAATTCAGCCTATGTTTAAATTGAAATTTAAACAAATCCAAATCACCCTTTTCCTCTCTTTTAAGACATTTCTGTAGCCAAATACAAGGTAAGAAATCTATTGAGTGTCTAATTTATACGAAATTACTATTATGACACAATATTTTGTACCTCAAGATCTCTCGTTGCACCTTTAACTTTGTTTCGTTGGTGTTGATTTAGTTGTGTGTGATGATGTAATGCCACCGACCGATGGCGTTGTTTCTCCAACCAATTCAAACCTTACCGAAGGAACTACTCTGACCTTCACTTGTAACACCGGTTATTTAATGGCAGGAGAGGAAGAAATTATCTGCCAGGAAGACGGTACCTGGAGCTCGAATGTCCCGAGATGCGGTATTTTTGAAATCATTATATACTGTATATTTTTTAATATTTACAACTTTTGAACTTCGTGCTATTGAAAGCATATTCGTAAAGGTGCACAGATATAAGATATATATTTTACAATAATACTAACAAAGTGTGTTACACATTGAAAGTAAGATGAATAATAAGGATATGCAAGCAAACGACTTGAAAGGCACACTGAAATTCACACTTCACAGATAAAACAGCTTTGATTTAATATTGATAGAGACTTTTATTATCTTCAAAACACAAGAGTCATACCCAATATCGTTTCAATTCAGGCTAATTTGCAAAGCAAGCTGCATTGGACAGGCACCTGTAACTCTTCTTGGAAGCAGGATCTCAGAAAATTAAATTTCATCGTTAGCTTAAATTAAGTTAAAAAGTTAAAATCTCCATTGAGTTGAGTCGGAATAGCAGCTGACTGCTATACCACTCCATCCTGGCGTAAATTAAAACTATATTATGGTGTATAAAGTGGCAGACATTGGACAATGTGGACTTTGGTAGCCGAAGTTTCTAACAACATTTTCTTTAAACAAGTCTAAGGTGCTCTTTTCAACACATAATTTTTTTATGGTTATTGGAAAGAATGTGTAGCCGTAAGAGGTTTTCTGGTTGTATTTCTAGTTGTGGCCTCTTGTTTATTGATGCACTTGGTAAGCGATTTTGTCAGCTGAGATGTTATGCCATTTGATTATACAACATAATCGGCCCTGATATTTTGCGTCTGATCTCTACAGGCAGCCAGTTTAGGTTCTGAAGAATTTTGCTCCTTCCCTGCGGCTGTTAACTATTTGCAGAACTGAGCAACTTGTCTTTGCACGCGATTGAGGATATTTATGTTTTTCTGTGTAAACGGATTCCAAGCGGTCAATGCGTATTCTAAGAATGGGGCATACGAGTGTCTTATAAGCTGTAGTCTTGGCTTTCTTGTTACAGGACCAAAGGTTGCATCGAATAACCCGCACTAGAGTTTACCGGACCTCATTGGCAACAGCTTGGGATTGGTTATTCCAACAGAAGTTATTTGATAGAAAGTTAATACTTTCAGGGGTTATTAGAGTCGACCGAATTAAGGTCTTGGCCACAAGAGTTGTACATGTACCCTAGTGCTTTACACAATCAGACGGGTTGAATTTCATAAGCTATTTCGTCCGCTGAATGCAAGAGGGTTGTAAGTGATCTTTTTGGCGAAGTTGACTTTTTGATGGAAAAGTATATGGGTTTATATGCACATTTTACCACAATAAGAACGCAAGTGCCACTTACAACCCTTTTTGCATCAGCAAAGGTTAACGTGTAGAGTGCAAGAGGGTCTTAAGTTTCACTTGCGAACCTCTTGCAGAAATTTCACGATTTGACTTGTAGAGCAATATCTACACAATCATATGCTATGGGATTTGTGACATTCCCAAAGAGGTGCTTGTTGTAAAATAGAAAAGGCTGGTCAAAAATTTTCCAAGCTCCTTAGCTCACCGTCAAGGTCTATTGGATGCTCATCATTGCAAACAAGTGCATAAACGTTGTAGTGAAAATCACACAGTTTGCGGATTTGCGGTTCGTGGATCTCCAGTGTGGTAGATCAGTAGCTAGCTACCACACGATCTTAAAATTAAGATATTTCTCCGCTGTCATCTTTCAAACCAAAAAACCTTCAGTTTTTGGAATCGAAAAGGGATTCCAGTTTGTGGTCCTAAAAGTGGACATTTGCGACAGACGGACATTTGGTGGTAATACTTGTACTGCAGAATATTAGTCGTCGAGGGAAAACCCCGTCGTCTTGAACTGCTGCCTGATTCTGTGTAGTGCAACAAAGTCGTAACGGGTAGAAATGACTGTTTCACTCAAAGAGAAAACTAGTTATGTAGATACTCCATTTTATTTGTGTAATGCGATGTTTTTTAAAAAGGTGCGTAAGTAAAACAATCTCTCAAAATTGCTTGATCAAAAGTGCATTTTAATTTGTTACCAAATTCATGCTGATTTTGGCATAAAAACCCCTAATAAAATATCAAGAATTGTAGTTACGATCTTCTTGCACTAATTACGTTCAGTGCTTAGCTATTTTCGCTCAGTACTTAATTATTTTATAAAAGTAAATGAATACGCATAATATAACATACTTATTTCATAATTGTTGAGCGTCTGTGGGGCACCTTGTCGAAAACTTTGTTTAAGTCTAATATAGCCAAATCTACTGCTTTATTGGAGTCATGATGTTTGCCAATGTCCACCATTGTTAGCAAGAACTGTATCTCGGTAGATCGCTTGGCACGGAAGCCGAGTTGGGCATCAGTAAGTATCAACAACATTCAAGGTGTTTCATAATAATGGCTTTGTAGAGTGTGCTCCGTAACTTTGCAGATTATTATTGGGCGATTTGCTAACTCAGATCTACCGCCTTTTTCAACCACAAATGTTGGTTTCTTTGCAACTCTTAGGGACTTCACCAGTGCCAAAATAAGTCTAGAACAGGTCCGTCAAGACACAGCAAGTTTAGTCGCAAAACTGCATTGCAAGAGAGAAAAATAGGCGTTAGAAGTAACCTTAATGAGTTCATACGTACATTTTAATGAATGCATTGAGATCATTTTGTTGTATGGTTTATATAGTTGTGCTGTGTGAAAGTATACTCGCACCTACTAATGGCACTGTAAGTCCGACCAACTCCAATTTCACGCATGGAGCCACTCTAACATTTTCTTGTGACAGTGGGCACTTGCTGGATGGTGCCAATGAAATAATATGCCAAGCAAATGGCGAATGGTCTGCCTCTATACCAAGTTGTGGTAAGAAAATACTGCGTCAATATATAAATGTCATACACATCAATAATTTGTTTGGATGTAGGCAACGCGCTGTCTCAAGCAGTTTGTGCTTAGATTGTGCCTTTAAAGCAACTTTCATAAATTGGCATACAAAATTTGCATAAATCAATAAATCTGCATAAGTACCAATAAACTGATGTACATTTGATAATTTGATCATTTCTTACATTGTACAATATTCTTGAGCCAAGCTATACTTCACATAAAGTTTGAATTTTTTTTCGCACTCAGTTATATCTCGTCATGCGAGTGCAACAAAATCGTAACTGACATTTTTAGCGAAATTAGTTTTTTTATATATTTTGAAAAGATAGGTCATTACGAATAATTTGCTATACATTTCCAGTGACAGTCTCAATTTATTGCAGCGTTATTAAGCTAATTAGGCTTAATTAGGTGGAAATACGACTTTGTTGCATTCAAAATTGAATTTCTGTTGAGTGCAACAAAGTCGTAACTAGAAAACTAGTTATATAGATACGCCGTTTTATATTTTGTAAATCTCTCAATTTTTGGCCATAAGTGAATTTTCATTTTTTACCAAATTTAAGCCAATTTTGGCACAAACAAACCTTAATAAAATTGTAGTTACGACCATCTTCCACTCAATATTACTCTCAGTCCTTAGTTATTTACGCTCATTTTATAATAGTTGAGCGCCTTAGGGCATCTTATCGAAAACTTGGTTAAAGTCATATATAACCATATCTACTGCTCTTTCCCTGGGTAATGGTGTTTGCCGATGTCCACCATTGTTAGCAAGAGCTGGGTCTCTGTAGATCACTTTACTTAGCACGGAAGCCGTGTTGGGCATCAGTAAGTATCCAACAACTTTCAAGGTGTTTCATCATATGGCTTTGTAGTGTGCTCTGTAACTTTGCAAATTACTGTAAAGGATATTGGGCGATAACTTGATACCTAAAAATCTACTGCCTTTTTTAAATATGGCTGCCACGTTGGTTTCCTTGCAACTGTCAGGGACTTCATCAGTGTCAAAATAAGCCTAGAACAGGTCCGTCAAGATACAGCAAGTTCAGTCGCAAAATTACATACAAGAGAGAAAAGGCATTAGTAACCTTTAATTAATGAGTTCATACGTACATTTTAGTGAATGCATTGATATCATTTTGTTGTTTGGTTTATATAGTTGTGCTGTGTGAAAGTATACCCGCACTTGCTAATGGCGCTGTAAGTCCGACCAATTCCAATTTCACGCATGGAACGACTCTAACGTTTTCTTGTGACAGTGGATACTTGCTGGTTGGTGACAATGAAACAGTATGTCAAGCAAATGGCGAATGGACTGCCTCTATATCAAGTTGTGGTAAGAAAACAATGCGTTAATATGTACATGCTTTTCAAAAGCATGCCAAACACACATTGAACGATGTCACTAGCCCTGGGCTGACAGGCAAGCTTGGCAGGCAAGTCAACCTAAAATGATGAACATAACATCAGTTACTCCTACAACCCGATATTGTCTGATGCTCAGACTTTCTGGTTTAGTCCAATACACCCATATCTACAATGAACCTTAATATTTCTCTCCGGTGTCCCTCTTTAACTCTATTAGGCATGTTCAGAATAGACACAAGATAGGTACTTGTAACTGACATGTGTTTAAAATGCTTCTATTTAAATTAGGTGTTTTTTTTTATTTTCAGGATTTCTCAATTTGGTGCCGATAATCTTGTTTAGTATTTTGGTTGGCTATTGTGCAAACATATTAACAAAGACACAAGAAAGAACAATCAAATGTGAATAAAACTAGAACGTATAAAACTAAGTTTAAAAAACGAACCCCACATTGTATATGCACAGAAGTTTTAATTGAAATTGATTTGATTTTAATGCTTTTTGCTGAATTCTTGATCAGAGAAAGTTAAGATTTGTAGCTATTTGTACCTCCAAATGATTTTAAGATAGAAATGATTCACATAAAAATAGTACTGTTTTCCCATTTTATGAAATAGTTATCTTATGTGATCCTGTATCCGAACCTGCTGATGGCGCTATGATTCCGTCCAATTCGAATTTCACTAGCGGTACTTCTCTCACATTTACGTGTAACAGTGGGTACCTATTAGTTGGAGAAGGCGACATCACTTGTCAAGATAGCGGCGAATGGAGTGCTTCCATCCCAAGTTGTAGTAAGTTTTTCTTTCGTGATTTGAGCGACTGCAAATCAAAGGAATTCGAGAACTATGACAGTTGCTGTCATAAACTTATTCGCTTTTATTAGAATTATTACTTCTTTGATGCAGCACAAACTGCTCAACAAAACGATTTTCCCCAAAATTTTTAACAAGGCCATAGTGATATAGTAACACATACAGACTGTCCCAAAATACACTATACAATCAAACTAAAAATTATTAAAAATATAAACTGTGCATTTCTGTGAGATATTTTATTTGTTTGACCCGTTCCTAAGCTAAATCCTCGTTTTTATCCCATCCAATTTGATGGACCCTAACCGGAGATATTGTCCATTGAACACAAAGGATAAAATACCACTTGGGCCAGTTTCACTTGAAGGCTCAAGAAACTAAAGGTATAAGGCAAATAACATCATTGTGGGATTAAACCGTTTTCAAACAAAAGAATATTGTACAGATCAAAGTGAATGTATTATCACGCAATGAACTAATCAATATATTAAATAGTGAAATCACCCGAAATGATGCTGTTGGTGAATGGGGACTCACTCTCAGGGGGGCGATAATCATGAAATTTGTGTACATTTTGGGAATCTGACTGAAACTATTGAAACAGCCACAAGTCTTTGTCGGGGACAAATGTGCGGCCAACGCTCTAATGTGGAGGGCTAATTTACCTTTCCCCTATACTCCACTGCCTCCAAGATGTCAGGGAGGAACATAATGAAGAAATCAGCGTTGAACAAAGAACAATAATGGAAAGCATGGTTGGTGTTCAAAGGCCTCATTTTACTTCCAACAAGGGTGTTTTATATGGTTGTACCTTCTACTAAAACCTGGAGTAAGTCTGAGACAACAAGAATGTTTGGAATTTCCCAATGCTATATGTATTCTTTTGGCAACTTTGACATTATAAAGTTATAAATTATGTTACATCACAAGAAGCAGTACTTTATACCCATTTTTATTTTAATTTTCAATAAAGAATGTCTTGAAGTTGATTTTCAATGGCAACTGTGTTGATATTAGGATAGCCGAAACTGGAACAACAGGTTTTTCAAGTGTCTAAGAAATTGGCCAAAACTCCCGAACCAGACCCCCAAATTACACCAACTTAAATATCATGAAAGCTGCAACATTCCTAGAAAGAATCAGTTAACGTACAGTTGAGATGAACTTAAGTTTTTGAGCAAAAAATTAATCTTTGATTGTAAAGTTTTTGGACAGTCTATATGCATTTTACGAAGAGGTTCAAATACTCTCAGAACGATACTGTTTTTTTTATCCTCCGATACAGCTATCTTATGTAGCGCCATATCACATCCTCGCAATGGAGCTATGAGTCCAACCGATACAGACTTTAGAGAAGGAACCACTTTGACGTTTTCTTGTAACAGTGGTTATGTGCTGAATGGAGAAGGTACAGTACTATGTGGAGGAGATGGTCGATGGACTTCTTTTCCTCCAACTTGTGGTAAGAATGCACATGATTCAAATTAGTATGGGTTTCTCAGAACATGAAGGGGAAAAACACGACTGTCTTAGATCATTAACCAGAAAGTATGGTCATGCCTTAGCTACCAGAAATCCAAATATTTCAGTTATTAAACGTGTTATCAGTTACGACCAATGTCTTTCAATTTTCCATAAGAGTTGAAATCCCCAAAGTTTCACAAAATGTTTGTCAGTGAGTGAGTGAGTGAGTGAGTGAGTGAGTGAGTGAGTGAGTGAGTGAGTAAGAACAGCTGAGATGTTTTGCAAGTCATCCGAAAATGCAGGTTCAAATAATTCTCAGAACTATATTGTTTTTTATTTCCCCAATACAGCTGTCTTATGTAGCGCCATATCACAGCCTCGCAATGGCGCTATGAATCCAACCGATACAGATTTTAGAGGAGGAACCACTTTGACGTTTTCTTGTAACAGTGGTTATGTGCTGAATGGAGAAGGTACAGTACTCTGTGGAGGAGATGGTGAATGGACTTCTTCGCCTCCAACTTGTGGTAAGAATGCACACGATTCAAATTAGTATGGGTTTCTCAGAACATGAAGGGGAAGTGTGACTGTCTTATATTATATTGACCATTTCAACCAGAAGTCCAATTATTATTGTTATTACACTTGTCATGAGTCACGATCTATGTCTTTCATGTTTCCATAAGAGTTGAATGAGTGATGGATGCGTGAGTGAGTTAGTGAGTGAGTGAGTGAGTGAGTGAGTGAGTGAGTGAGTGAGTGAGTTAAGTGAGTAACAGCAGATTTTTATTCAGCACCCTTCCAACTATAGAAAAACACCTTCAAACCTTCCTCTAAAACTTCAAGAATAAGATTCTCATAACCCTACTAATGTGGATTATCCTCCATGCCGGAATTACAGCCATTTCTCTTGTATGTATTTAATCTGACATATTTTAAAACGAACTGTGAATATTTTGTAGCCTTTTCACCATATTTGGAAAGAGTACAAAATGTAATGAAATGACTACAAAGCTCCATCAAGTAGGCCTGAAGTAATTTATAGATAACTGTGTGTTAAAGGCATTGAAGGAAGTCTTGCGAGAGTAGCAGACGCTTCTCGAATTTTAGATCTTTTCATTTCGGTATTGCTTACACATTTCCAAACCCACCTTGTAAATAAATGAACAGAATAAAAGATTTTTGTAATATAACTTTTATAGTCGTTATTGAGTAGTGTACAGTAGGCACGTGTGGCGTATCGGATAGAGTGCAGGACTCGTGATCCTAAGACCATTGTTAATTGTGAGTTGCGAGAACCGCTGCAGTCAGTGTGTTTGTGTCCTGGGGCAAGATACTTAATCTCAGTTGCCTTGTCGACCCAATCGAATCTGGGGAGCAGTTATGCATGGGGAATATTACAATCTAAGTGCTGATAGGAATGTGCGCTTGGCCAGCAGCCACCAAGATGAAGCAAAATAATTGTGACGATTTCCTGATGGCGGCGTAATAATGATAGGAAACCGTGCTTGGATGTTGTTTACAAAGATAAAGCGCTATATAAAAGCCCATTATTATTATTAGTGTAACACGAACGTTGCCTATGATATTATAAGGACCGGCTTCAAAACTCACCCGACGACTGCCAGTGGTTCACGGCGGTTAAACCATTCTTCATTTTTTAGAACAAAGACATGTTTCCCTGGAAAGAACTGGATGGATCTAGCAAGAAACAGTACCCGCGTTTTTGAAACCGCCCCGAAGGTTATCCGATTGAATTAAACTTTTGAATATTAATGGATAAAGGTATTCTCTCAGATACGACAAAAAACATTAGTCTTTGTCAAAGACGGCTCAAAGTGACCACAGTCGTGCCAGAATCGCTGGAGGCGCGTGTCGAGAGCCGGTCGAGCTAGCGCAGCGTCTTTTCGCAAATTCTTATAGTGCTGTGCGAGCATAATGTTCCATCAAATTGGTTAGCATATTGGGGAGTGGGTACCGAATAATTGAAAATTGCTCGGGCCAACGTTAACTGTCAACCGAACCGAACTCTTTAACTACAATACGAATGTCCGACTGTAACATAAAACGCATTCCCAGACGGTAGTGTATCACATTTTTGTTTTACCGCAATCAGTCGAACGGGGCGGGGCCCCCTCAATCAGTCATAGGAGTTACAACCGAAGATTTACCGCCCCGGAAAATAAAAACAAAACACAAATAATGCGGAAAGACGATGTCAGAGACTCAACGAGGGGCGCAATACACAAACTACACCATATACCGGGACTGTAGCAAATAAAAATCAAAATCGCATTTATGAAAGGCTAAAAACATCAGCTGTTTGTATTCACAAATTTGGCTTTTGTGTACGTTTTTTGCTCAATACCGTATGAAACGTTTTAAACTAAATTAAACCTTATTATTTCAGACGTAATTTCCACCAACCTTTACTTCCTTAACCATGGGTATGGAAGATGGGTCGCTAGCCAATTCTAAAATGAAATCGTCTTCGTATTACACTCACACGATTTTAGCCCTGGCAAGGCAGACTAAAGATGGACTATTGGGCCACCTCAAGCTCTTTCCCTTCCGGGTTCTTGGATCCAGGTTGACCTCTTGACCTCTGTCCATTATTAGCCGGGATCCAAAACTCAGGATCGGGACCTAGCTGGACACAATATACTCAATACGTAAAAACACTTAAAGTTGAATTTGGTAATTCTGAAAGTTCTTTGTCGTACATCATGGATGGTGCTCTTGTATCAAAGGTAAGGCCAGTGAATAGTGCATCTAATATTACTAATGTCACAACCCCCCTTCTGAACAAAAGTCCTTGTTTCCTTCCTCACCCTTTCTGTTTAAGTTCCAGTTACTAGATTATATAAATTATTATGCAATTAAAATTTCACATCAAGGAGTCGTATATTCACTCTTGTACATTTTTTGTATTAATTTTTTGTTTTGCGGACGTTTACGGCAATACCGATAGGGATTCGGTTAGAAACTACCATTTCGTACGCATCAAGCACAATCCCTTCGCCTCAGACCAATATCTGTTCACGTGTGGTGCTCATTACGCTTTGAAGTAATTGGTTGCGTAGACTTGCCTAGCTGTTCTTGAGGTGCATGCTAACATTTTCCCGACTCACCAACATTGAATAGTGACAAGGGAGGCAGTTCATGAACAATTTACCATATGGTGAAGTAGTCCGGGCCGGGCAGACAAGCAGGTTTGACTTGAGACTCGAGGCCTCGCAAATAAACCACTTGTAGGAATATTTGTCCGCGCGTCCCGATTGGCCAAGGACAGGGCCCACTATCGAACATATTTTTATAGGGAAAGTAAATCTAGACGAGGCTGCCGTTTGTTGTGGGCAGAAGAGAAGGTATACGAGAATTATCAAGATATTTTTCAGCTGATTTCTTCTATATGGTTACCGCCTCATCAGGCCCGTCGCCAGGATTGTGAAGTGTGTGTGTGTGCGGGGGGGGGGGGGGGATCCTGGGAGATTTTTTAGAGGGGTAGATTTTTTGGACCCTTTAATGAAACGGTCAAACCCTACAAGTGATCAGACCAAAGGCAGCCTATACGGACACAATGTGATATTTTAGTCCTTGTCGGTACGCAACCCTTCTGCTGCTTTCATCCCTTTCTTTTTTTTTTCAGTTAATCTTTCGGGTGAGTCACTAATAGCGTCTGTCATAGCGTTTTCTTTACAATATTTAGGCTTCATCAACTGGCCGAAGATGAGTCCATTGCAATGTATAATGCTTTTTTTTTGAGTGACGAGGGAAAATATCTTTTTTATTAAATTTCCTTCTCCGGGTGTGCTTTCACTCACACATCATGAGCGTAATTACAATTTATACACAGTTTCAATACATGACATGACATTTACCAGCTTCATTTCATTCACACACCCACCCACCATACCCCATCCCCTCGAACACTCACCTATCCCCCACCCCGCAAACCACACCACACACACACCGCACACCACACAACACACAACACACACCCAAACACACTCACACACCCACTACACACACACTCACACACACACACACACTACTGCCCACACACACACACACACACACACACAACCCACAACACAACTACACACACGCCCACACACACACAACACACGCACGCGCGCACACACCCTACAAACTCACAAGCGTCTGTCTACAGTGCAGACGATTGCGTACTTGTACGTCCTAACAAGTCGTACATACGTCACCAATTATAACTAAATACAAAATAATTTTAACAAATCATCTCGGGATTCTTCATTTTGAGCGATAAAGGATACTAATTTCAGACTAATGCCAACAACATTGTAAACAATTCTGATTGTCCAAATTTTGATGTTATTTTTCGAAATTTAATTATTGAAAATTATTTCACTGAACTTATATCTTATTGTCTAATTAATATCTTTTATTTCAAACAAGATATCAAAATCCGCACATACCTTTGTTGATAAGCCTTTAAACTCTACATAGTAAAATTGCAGCTTCAGAACTTTAAAATAAACTGTCATGGGTGAAATGTTGAAACCTAATGTATTTCTTTAAAAAGGTTGCATTGCATTTGGGAAATTATGACTTATATTACTTACTTGTACGTAACGTACTTGTACACTTTCTTCTGGACTGGCTAAGAACCGACAAACTTGCTGTTTATTTTTCCCACTGTTTTATATTATTGGCATTCTCATTATTTTGAACAGTGTGTTTGAATGTTTGAAATCAGTCTTAAGCATTGAAGGGGCTACCCTTTTCTAGAGAAAGATTAAATAAGCAAATAAGTTGGTACACTTGTGGTCTGTTGTGCACTGCGGCGGTCCGGTAAGTACGTAATCCTGTTTCTCATGAAAAAAAATTGGCGTACATTGAAAACAGTCGGGAAACCAGTGTTTAAAAATTCTCAAGACTGGAAAAATATCGAAAGGCATTGTGGGAAAAATTGATGCGACCGTAGCGATTGCGTGTTCACTTTTCCGTGTCTGCGAGCCCCGAAGTATCCGATAAAAACGTCAATTTTCTCGCTCGGTTCTATAGGTTCAGTAACGGACCCTCTGATGCAAAACATCCATAGAACCCCTTTGTTTTCAGGAGATATTTGAGATTTAGTTTCATTTACACATATTCTCTATGACGGACTGATAACATTAGTCTCTCGCGCAGTATGAAGTAGATAAAGCTTTCGCACTCTGGGACAAAGACTACCCGTGGGAAATACTTTCCGGTCCGCCGTATTTGTGCACATTGGATCCACGGGTCCGTTCGCCAAACTCATGCGTAACACTACGGGCCGTATTCTCAAAGTGGTTAGGCCTAAACTGTTGTTAACTAAACGCACAGTTCAAAAAAAACCGCAGGGCAGTTAACTATTTTAAACAAGTCGTTAGTAACACGATATTTAAACGCCTAAATATCATCCACGAAGATGGCAGGGATGGAATTTGATCATGAAGCTTTGATGTGGAAAGACACATCTCTGCCGTCCAGACATACAAAAGTTTCTTCCAGGAGGTGTCGACCTGCATGACAGACTCCCAATTCAAACACTGCCCTTGTTTCGCACACCCGTAAAGGTAGACCAACATGTCTTCCTCATCTACATCCTTTATTAGTCCTGTGAGTCATTTCCTTTGTTCTTCATGACTCATGTCTTTGATCCTGCATCTATTGGTTTTTTGTACCCAAGACAGGTGTAGAAGTAACCATTGTCCGCCGTACTCATAGTCCGGGAACAATGGTGAACAATAGGGCAATCGATTCAGTTGACTCTTTACGCAACATTAGTTTCACGCTTTATTCCGTTATCGTCTATGGAGCCCCGGACTATGGCTCCCACCGGACTATATCTGCTTTCACACCGGCTCTGTCCGTCTGACCTCTAGCCACAGATAAAACAAAGTTTTAAAGGTATCTACCACGAAAAAAGACTTGATGGCTTTCAAGGTATTTGTTTTAAAAGAGTCCAAATCACACTGAAAATATCAGACAAAGATTAAAAACAATATTTCCTGCTTATATTCCACTTCCGTGGTGTTGTGCCAACTTTGTGCACGGTATTGCGTGGAGTCTTGGCGCCATATGTCCGTCAGTCTGTTATGATGCACTTTTGGTTGGCGCTTTTTCAACTGGATCAAGTTCCTACATACATTGGGACAAGGGGCTTATGTGGGGTAACAGATGGGAAGGTCAAAGGTCATTCAGGGTCACTTAGGGTCATTTTATTGCTCTCTTAAGTCTTTATCACATAATCGGACGACCTATCTGGGACCGCTGTCCCTATTTTATATTTTCAAGACAAAACATGATTTTGGCGGGAAATTGACCGCCAGCTTGTATTTCAATTGAACCTATCTGTAAAACATTTTATGATTACATTCATACAAAACACTTGTATGATACTGGTCATTGTGTAATATTTCCCAAAATTAAGTGTCTATGTGCCTTTATTGTTGAAACATATATATATCTGGTGGCCATTTTGGTTATATGCAAATTTCCATTTTTCCCCGGGCTTCCATATTTTTCTGTTTTAATGTTAATGTGGAGAGTTCTTAGAGATGTTTCCAACAAAAATAATTTCTGTTGCAATTTTTTTTCCAGGTATAGCTATTTTTTTTTTTGCTTTCTACCTAATATGATCTGTGACATTGTTTGTAGCAGTAAGGCTAAACAAATAACGGCTAGTATATACTTGCGCATGTGCACTTGTATGAACATTTATTTGTACGTGACGTGTCTTCACTTACTTTCAAATGACGCTCAATAAAAATTTGTTTGCATCGTGCATTTCAAACTGATGCAATTTGACATTAAAACACTCCAACCTATCATTTGTATTTCGCACTTGTTGTAATTGAATTGATTTTTTCATTATACTTATAGATTTGTCGTTTTAGTCAAAAGAGATTAGGAAAATTTACAATGCCGTTACTTTTATCCTAGCAATGGCTGTGTTTGTATGGCTTGTTGGTTTGGTCTTATCACATCTCTTAAACCTTTATTTCACTTACGGAAATAATGCAGGTAAGTAGATTTGGACAGGTTTACATTACCTTTCGCTCTTTATAAGTTCCTCCATTTATTAACGAAATTATGTACATTATGGTTTCTTTGTTTGGTTAAACAGTAATTAACTTTATGTTATTTTTATTTCTGTTAATTGACTCGGTAACACAGTGACACTATTTGGGCACAATCACCGATGACCTAAGGCAGTGGTGTGAGCTATGTGGAAACATTCTTATGAGAAAAAATGCTCTAATTTTGGATTAAACGATAGTCCATGTTTAAAAAAGTCAGCCAAGTAAAGATCTTACTGAAATACCGACTTTTACATGTACGATCAAACAGATTATGATAGGGAATTCCCAATTCTGATTATAAAAAAGTCCTTATTTCCAGATATGGGCAGTTCCACGGTAACGGAAGGACATTTAGACTCTGTTCACTGTGTGACTGTGTGTCATTACCGTCGGTACATTCTAAAACAACTTGGGAATAATGTTAACTTTCATGAGGTTTATACAACAAATAAAAGAGAGAGTCCCACTATTTTAAATAGTGGGACTCCGAATATTATTACATTGATCGAATCTCAGAGTCCCTATAAATTTGGAGGATCCGGGGGCGTTGTGTGGTAATTGTGGGTGGCCAATGCAGCTGGTTTCAAATGCAAGCATCCCAGGACAATTGGGTGCCTGCTTGAAATGACACATCATTAAATCCCTAGAAGTTTTCTCTTTAAAGGGGTATAATGGGCATTTGAAATTATGTTCTGTGATGCTATCATAACATTCATAATGACTTCATGGTGCACACCTACTGCAATTTGCAGATACACAAAGTTTTAAAATAGCGACAATTTAGGGGAAGGTTGTGGTCAAAATATGACTTGTTCCAAATCGGGCAAATTTGATTTCAAATCATATGTCTCGCCAATGTCTTGGCAATGGTTCGGTGTTGACACTTTTTATTACGGTATCTGCAGTTTTTTTTTAAAGTTTTCGGGATTTCCGGTTATAAAAAATAATATCCCGGTGCGTATCGTCAAGTATATAAAATAGCGTCGGACATAAACACCAACATGCAAATCTGAGGTGACGTACGACAATGCGACGGATGTTGAAAATGGTGCATTTACTGACGGAAGGTGACAATATAAAGGTAAACGAAAATCAACATCTATGTCATGCAGCAAATCGACGTTTTCTTTACGTTCCATATCGACGGATAAGTATATAATTTAACTTTATGTATTTTATCTTATTATGCATCATTACATTAATACAAGATAATACATATTTCCAAGTGTTGCTCTGGTTGCTCAATTTACTTGAATAATATGAACCTTGTATATTGTCGAGTATTGACTCTGCAAAGTTTGTAATTTTTCAAATGCCATTTTCTCCGAAACGTTTTTCGTATTTCGGTATGCAATATACAATTGATAATTTGAAACAAAGTTAAATGAAGTATCATTATTATTTTAGGTTAAGACTACGAGTTAATATAATTCTGTACGATTTATGTTTTACTTAAAAGGGCATTTCGTGATCCACAACCTCGTTCCGCCTGACTTACCTAAAAAGGTTGAGATTTTTATATCATCTGAACCGTTTACTTTAGTAATCCATGTGTACCTAATCTTATATTCAAATTTGGTCATATCTGTAAGAAAGTCGCAATTTTGTATTTTCTGTCCGTAAACGGGCAGAAATTACAGTACAGTGGCCTATGGGATCACGGGAAACAAGTAATTGCTCATATCACAAAACCCCCAAAATACAGAGTCCGGGTCGAACTTTAGCTAATAGGTACAGTC
Source organism: Ophioderma brevispina (assembly GCA_023653785.1). Classification (NCBI taxonomy): domain Eukaryota; kingdom Metazoa; phylum Echinodermata; class Ophiuroidea; order Amphilepidida; family Ophiodermatidae; genus Ophioderma; species Ophioderma brevispina. The sequence continues at coordinate 199,175 of JAMKCH010006736.1, read as the reverse complement.
GTATAGAAGACAGCTCACGATCCAACCTCTTTCCAACTACACAAGACCATAATTGTTTTTCAAAATCGGCTGTAGTCTTGTTCAAGACGCTCTTATTTTCCTTTATACACTGAAAATTTGCAACATATTGCATAACTCAAAGTACACGGTCACCGGGTAGCAAAGGGTTCGAGGTGAATTGCCACAAATGATAGAAGCTGTAGTGATAGACCGGCAGAGCCATGCGGGGTAAACTATGGTCCCAGTCGAAGCTACCCCGATGTCGCTCAGACATGCCAGACTAGATAACACTAATAGTAATAAATTGCCGTATACAATTCCTGTAGATGATAACACTATAGTACAATTGCCGTACAGTTTGTTTCGGAGTACCAGGGCTAGGGCGATCATCAGTTAAATGATACACAATTTAGCTCGTGCTCATTGGACACCAACGCACAGTGGGCCAAAATGAGGTAAAAGTGTGCCAAAACTTAATAACTCTCTTTGCAAAGCCTTTACATGCCATCATAGGAGCATCTTATGGGTTTGGAGGCCTGCAGAATTCAAAAATTGCATTAACAAATACGTATGACGTCATCAAAATACTGTTTCCTGATTGGTCGAGAATATTTTTCAAGATTAAATCCAGACCCATATATAATACAATGAGTTCCTATGACGTCATTAAAATACTGTTTTCTGATTGGTCGAGAATATTTTTAAGATTAAACTCGGACCCACATATAATACTTCGGTTGATTGCATGGATATAAGGTTTGGTGACCCCAGAAATCGAGTGGAAGCATTTTTGAAATCCTTTGACGTCATCAAAATACTGTTTTCTGATTGGTCGAGAATATTTTTCAAAATTAAACCCAGACCAATATATAATACAATGGTTGATTGCATGGATATAAGGTTTGGTGACCCAAGGAATCGAGTGGAAGTATTTGTGAGTTCCTATGACGTCATCAAAACGCTGTTTTCTGATTGGTCGAGAATATTTCATTTTTCTCTGAGTAGGTTACTCATAAAATGATTCTAGTTTTTCAGATTGCAACGATTTTTGAGTAGATTTTTTTGTCATTGTATAGGATAATCCTTTCTTAGAATATCTGTATAAATTTAAAGGCGGAGATCGACGAATATCCTACCTTATATAGGTACTGCATGGTAAGCGTATTTGTTACATGTAAGTCTACGCGTATCATGGTCTGTGCTACGTACGCCACCACGTGGCATTTTTATTCTATTTTTGGTCGTACCGGGCATCATAAAACAATCCCTAGCGTTGAAGACTGCAAGAGACTGCAAGTAAATTTCGTATCATAATAAAGAATAATCTTTTCTAAAGACGTCTGTGTCGATTTAGAGACGGAAATCGACGGAAATTATAACTTCCGGTTTATATTTCAAAAAATGATGATTTTCAATAGATTTTTCAGACGTTTAGGGATCAAAATTTCTTGAACGGGAAAAATTATGTTCACCTTATCTCAATATATTATTCTGCAAAGAAAGACTTTACAATATATACAAACATAGATAAATTAAAATTACCTTTAAAGAGATACAGAGTTTTGATTGCATATTGATGTTTTTAAGCTTGGAAATAATTTTAGACCAATTTTGAACTTTAACAGGAGAAAATAGTAACTTCAAGAATATACCAGAGTTGAAAAACTTTTGGAATATATTATTGAGAGCACCTTCTTTCCAAATAGCAATAAAAAATTTAAAAAATAGTGGTCGCCAAATTAGGGTTTTGGCACACTTTGACTCTGCCCTGGCCCACTGTGCAACGTCGCCCGTACATCATAAACGCCCATATATGGAAAAGCAACCCCTCCACGAAGAAATTTTCGCAATCACGAAAAAGTATTCTTGAAATACATAAAAACCGGCAGTACAATCTGAACAAGGCTGTCTGACTGAGCTGGCGAGCTAAACCGCAGATACCTGTGTTGGAATCCGGATACTAAAATAGCTATGGCTACAATGCGTTTGGTCAAAATTACTATTGTTTTACGGTAGTTCGTTGGCGATATAATAGACCGTATTCAATAGCCAGCCATGTTGGTGGACAAGATAGACGCATTCCAGTACTACAATACATTCACCTGCCAATGATCCCTGTGCAATCGCTAAACATGGATCGATTGACAGCTTAATGTATTGTAGTCCTGGAATGTATGCATCTTGTCCACCAACATGTCTGGTGGCTGACGTCATATTGAATACGGTCTATTCAAATTCAGACTGCCTTTTAAACAAGGTTAAATCGGCTGCAGTCTTGTTAAAACTGACAAAATATACATCTCTTATCCCAACCAGGGATAACAAGGGATATAGTATGTGATTTTCCTCGCCTTCAAAAAAGGCAAGCGATGCTGAATCGCCTAGCAGTAGGCGATAGCATCATGCAATCAACAAGATCAAGCAGCTTTTATCGGCGACGCCACTTGTTCAGTCCCCGATCAGACGCCGACCTTGACACGACGGCACAAATTGTGACATGTTGTTGTCAAGACAGACTCGCCGATTGGACGCCGAGTTGTTGACGTCAAGAAGTGACACTTCGCCACGTGTGGACGCCGCCGATTTAACATATCCAGTTGTCTTCTTTCCCACTAGAGGAGCAGACTCATTGCTGACAACCTATCAACTGCACACAACCACTTGTGATGCGCGCCAACTCATCGGCTACCGCTTCCAAACCGTTCATGTGTCCATGCCGACCTTTCTGATTAAAAAAAACACGACACCACTTTTTTAGGCTGCGAGAAATAATCGTGGCGGGTTTTTCAAATTTGCTTCGTGCTTCCGACCATACAAGTCTGCAGAAGACTGTACAGAACAATCTCAGACCTTGCCAAAACTACACATGAAAAAACCCTGTCAACCATCATGATTCCTTGAAGGCATTATAATAGCCGTCAACATCGTCTGATATATAAAAAAAAAGTTCTAAGATAATTGAACCATTGTTCTGCACTGATAACATTACCAACTGGCTTAGAAGTATTTAACTTCGCATGAATCTTGTCTTGTTCGCAGATGATGGCATCAATCATGTAATGAGCGTGTTTGATTATACATAACATTATCTCTAACGCCTGCAAGTGTTTCTATAAGCACGCTTTTTGGATAAATAATTCTCCAAATTTATTCAATGCAGAATTTCTTACAGAATATAACTTTCATTTATCAAAATACCTTGTACAAGAGGTACGCGCGCGCCATCCAGAAGGGGCGGGGCTTAGCAGTAGATCGTACGATCACATTTACGCGCATCACGCTTAAAGTACGCTTATCTTGTAAAGGGTACTTTGAAAGAGTATACAATCACTGTCATAACATGGTTTATCAGTTAAACGAGTATTTGTTTTAGATATCTTCTTATTAGTCCATAATTTTCATAGTTTTACCAGCATTGTATAAAACATTAAAAAGTTTGTTTACACTTTCATCAACATCACAGTAATCTATCGTCAAAAACAGTGACCAATGTATGCACAGGACGTTGAAATGGGTCTTTGAATATATTGTTGTAAGTGTACTTTATTGGTCTGAATAGGTCAAACGTTACTCGCATCATCAGGCTGTGTATTGACATACAAATTAGCTGCAGATACTTAGCATCAGATTCAGAGTTTGACTCAACAACAGCAAATGATGCAATATATTGCAACTACTTCGTAGACCAAATCGCATAATCAACAACACTATTATTCACTTTTTTTTTTTTTTTTTTTTGGTCCTCGACCCAAAATTGGGTACAGGTATGCGTCCGCCGGGTAAAAAAAAAATCGACCCATATTTATAGTGACCAAATTGTACAAAAATATGACCCATTTCTATAGTTAGTTCCGAGATTTCGACCCATTTCTATAGTTGGCTTTGAAATTTCGCACCATTTTCATAGTAATCTTAGCAAAATCGGCCCATTTTCATAGTAACTTTGTGATTTTACCGAATATTAGAAAAATTGACCCATTTTCATAGTAAATTGCCACCAAAAATTGAAAAATGGACCCATTTATATAGTAGCAATGACCTCAAAAAATGACCCATCAATATAGTAACATGGTGGGAAAAACGACCCATTGTTATAGTAAGGGGTGAAAATGTGACCCATATCGGCGGCACATATGTACCTACCCTTTTCCACTGAGTAACCCCCCCGGGATTATTCAACCCATTGTGTCACCAGAAGAAGTTTTGGGCAGCTTTGGGAGAGGAGGCAGAAATGTAGCCCGATTCATTCACCTGTTTCACAACTAAGATAATATACTAAGATAATCTGGACTTTCATGTTTACAAAGAGAGTGCAAAGACTTTTGCGTTCCTTTGTATCCAAAACGCGGACGCTGAAAAGTCAGTAACATTCAACTCTCCTGTTACATTGAATACCATTGAAACAAATACGATTAGTCATAATGTTTTGTTAATGTAGCTATAAATATACCAGTAAGGGATATACATAATGTAAAATTACCTTCGTAGTCATCCTGTGTACGACCATTCGGGATACGCAAACCAGTTGTTATACAAAAATCAAACATATTTCTGCAAACATTATTGACAGTTTTCTCTGTCGATCGCTTGGTCATCAGGAAATGAGGTGAATCTATTTGTATCATTGTCAACAGAATCATTTTTGTTCACTGGTTGTGGTATTCATGTCTCCAAAAAGTAAAATATACGTGATAATTATCATACATATATCAAGTTTATTTACAAGCACATATCAAAATTACAAATAAGTTAAGACAGTGACAAGGAGGAGGCAGTCGAAGGCCAATGAGGCCCAATAGAGACTACCCCAGAGCAAAATTAAGTTACCAACAAAAACATTAAAATGGACGCAGACTGACAAACATGACATCACAACACAAGTGACATGCCCCAAATTACTCATTTTCAACGTGAAAGTAAGTATTCTTTCAGTGTATTTCGTAAAGTTTGACGGATAGTGCTTCTTTTAAGTATGTTTCTAGAGAATTCCATAAAGCGGGACCAGTAGTTCTCACCGACCTCTGAGAGAATGTTTTCTTTGCTTTTTGATATACAATAATTGTGGGCATTTCTTGTATTGTAATCATGCGCTTCAGTATGTTTTACAAAATATTTGTCATAAATTCCCGGTAGCTGTTTATGAAAATGTTTAAACCATAAATTACACCAAATTAAGTTTAAATGTATAAAACACATTTAATACATATAGTAAAGGACAGGGGCTGAATGGAATCGTAGTGACTGTTTGAGATAGTTCTCAATGCCCACTTTTGAAGTTTAAAGATCTTATGTAAATATATAGAAGGGCGTTTCCCCCATATCAATATACCATAATTAATGTACGGTAATACAAGGGTACAGTACAAAGTATATTAAATACACACAACAATATTTTTAAAAATGTTTGTTTATTTAATACACCAAATTTCTAGATATTATCTTGGATAGTGACATCAATATGGTACTTCCATGTATGATTTCATCAATGATAACACCGAGAAATTTCGTATTACGTACTCTTTCAAGGTTTATATTATCGAGTGTGACATTAACCACTCTGGAATTATCATCTTGTCGATTTCGATGGAATTGACTGTCATCATTATGAATGTTTGTACCGTCCGTGTATTTTGAAGTTCAGTGGGGCGTGTAATATCATATACTTGTGTTACTAGAAGTGCAGATAGTTTATTGGCTTTAAACCAGTTAGCCACTTCTTCTAATTCATTATGTAATTAAGTCTATTTTAGTATCAAGATCTGAGTGAGAGTACAAAATAGTAGTGTCATCAGCGAATAATATAAAATCTAACACCGATGAAGTACCAGTTATATCATTAACATAAAGTATGAATAGCAAAGGACCCAAGATTGAACCCTGCGGTACTCCACATTTAACCTCTTTAAAGTCCGAGTTTACTGAAGAATAAGAAACATATTGTTTTCGATTGCTTAGGTAACTCCTAAACCAGTTTAAAACGACTCCCCTGAATCCATAATATTCCAATTTGTATAATAATATATCATGGTCTATGGTGTCGAAGGCTTTCGATAGATCTAGAAAAATCCAATGTTTGTTCCTGATTTTCTACACAGTACACACTTTGATCTACTAATGCCAAAATTGCCATATAGGTTGAGTGGTTTGGACGAAAGCCGAATTGGTTTTTGTTTAATATTTTATTTTGATCAATATAGATCATACACCGATTGAAGACTAATTTTCCAAAATTTTGGATAAGCATGGAAGTACAGACACCGGTCGATAGTTAGAAAAAAACATCAGGGGCCTCTTTTTATAGATTGGAACAACTTTGGCAATTTTAAGATTATTTGGGCCTATACCTGTTAAGATTGATGTGTTAAATATCAATGCCAACTGATTGGCTATCTCTCGAATGACCCTTTTGATAGTCATGTTACCGATGTCATCATGACCGGGGCTCTGGTTAACATCAAATTTATAAACAATTTTTATTATTTCTTCCTCTACTATTGAAGACATATAAGCACTTTTTGAGTTGGTTCCTTTAGATAATCAAAGTAATTTTGGCCAGAGTGTTGTATTGTGAAGCAAGTTTCATCGCGTCCTATATTAACAAAAAAATTGTTAAACTCAGAAGAAATACTTTTTGGATCAGTTATTACGTTACCGGTTTCACTTTTGAATTTGTTTTGGACGTTCTCCTATTTTTGGCCCGGCCCAATGAGGGATGGATAGTCCCACGTTTTTTGCATATTTATTCTTAGCAATGAAACTTGTTATAGTAATAACATCTTTTGGATTTACGAATTAACGTGTTAAGTTTATTTCGGTATGTTTTGAACTTTGTAATCGTTGGTCACTTGGACATTGTAAATACTGTTATACACTTTATTTTTGTTGGTTTTACTTTTAAAAAGGCCTTTAGTTATCCATGGTGAATGACGGTTGGGGGTGGTACTGTCTTTTATAAAGTATATTTCCGTAATGGTATACATTCATCATGCAATTTATTAAATGCCTTTATAAACGAGTTGTAGTCCTGATTGGCATCATTGCCATTCAGAAGTTCCACCCAGTTTATCTTGAGTAATTCTTTTTTCAATCTTGCGATATTATCATCGCTATAAACCCTTTTATAAGAATATTTATTATCATTACTATGCTTCCATTTTGGATTCAATTTTGACCCAAAATGGTTGATTATAGCGCATCAATTACTATGTGACTACAATCAATTACATATTCAATTCGCATCAGTAGAAAAGGTTTTACGTTGTAAACAAAAGAAATGGCTTCATAATGGCCGTTTAAAGAGACACGCACATTTGAAAAATAGTGCGCTCTCAAGATTTTTCAAAATCGATATTTTTGCATGGGGGGGGGGTTGTACAGCTTTTATATACAAAAAGCCCTCAACCGAAATGATTAAGCCCAATCAGCTTCTTATGGTAAACGAATTATTTTGTAATTTAGCGTCGCCGGCGACGCGAAATTCAGCCGACGACGAAATGGCGTTTAACCACAAGAACACGCACGCCGTATGCAGGTTTCCCGACGCTATGCACACTGTTTTGAGACCGGTCCTATAACCTTTGTGGTTTAATATCAGTGAGTTACGAGGTCAAAAATATTTCATGTAATATACACATTTGTTGATTAAAGTTATGGAAAACTTAAAAAGTTAGCCTACAATTATCCTGATATCTTTTATTCCTCAATCATGTCCCTATCGTTTTGGGGTATTTTCGGGAAAAATCGGAGACATCAGAAATGCAGTTCGAATGATAATCACGTGTTTTACGTAAATCATGTATAATTAGGCTTACGGGCGAATACGGTCCTTCACATTGCCATGACAAAACATCATAATGTCAATGGTGCGATTAAAAAGTTGTTTTGAGTTTCCGTGACCTCTTTCTTGCCATCAGATTTCCTGAGTGCAACGGTGATGGACGTACTCCTATCTTTTATTGACGTTGTTTCATTTCCGGTCCGTACGACCACTCCGTTTTTCACCCTAAACGTTTAGAATAGACCCTGACAAACCCGTACAGTTCATTTAGCGACAATTTTGCAGCCATTTTGACGTTCCTGTGCTGTGCCTGTATTTCTCATGAGTACAATCGGCAGGTTATCATTAGCCAGCTCCTTTAACCCGCCATATTTAGGTAACATTACAATCAAATGATAAACCTTTAAAAAAACAAAAATATTGAATTTTGGAAAAACAACATATGTTGAAATTCATAACTGTGACAATAATGACGTAATTGTATATTAAAGAGTCCTGCTACATTTTCACATCGATTTTTTTAAATATAAATGTTGTTTCTGCATGTTGTAATACTTTTGGCGAGTGTGTTGTTACTAGTGTTCTAGTGGCAAAATCAGTTGTAAAGTCCGGGTTTTTATGTGTTAAGAATAATATTTTTGTGGGTTCACATGACTTATTAGGGAGGAAATTTTCCCAAAACTGGTGCATTGTGGGATGGATTCAATACAACCACTGGATCACCCTATCTCTGAACGTCACTTAAAAGGACACTAGCAAATATCAAACGAAGGTACAAGACGTTGTGACAGGCCCCTGACAGTGACTCAGCAAATTGGTGACTGCCACAGAGCGCTGCCATTGGACAATAGCGGCAAACTTATTTGATATGATATCTGGTATGCCATCTGCCACGTGATCGGACATGGCATACCTGGTTGCTGTGTGCCAACTGCCTTATGGGACCGTTGTTATGTCCCTTAGCTGTCGAAGCTCTGCTAATATTCCCAACCGCGGAAGCTCCAAACAGAGTGTGATGAATGAACGTGAAAATCTGATTACGGGAATCGGCAGACAGCCACAGTCAATTCCCATTGATTGTTGTTCCCTGGTTGTGACTCCACGAAAATTACATACTATGTATTACTTTGTCATTTCTTATGATACAGTACAATGGCGTTCTGTGAACGGTAAAGCTGTCGAATGAAGGGCGGTTGGAATACCAAACTGATGCAGGAGAATGGGCAGCAATTTGTGGGGAATATAAAGTGAAGGAGTCACCCTTGTTTGGTCATGGGGCGGACACAAAAAGATATCAAACTTTTCGAAGAGAGCATGCTCTGATAATTTGCAACCATCTTGGATTTCCCAACGTTCTGTCATTTTATCGAAATACCTTGATAGGATTCGGACAGGGTAATACATCTATTTATGGTTTAACTTGGGTATTTAGTGAGAAGAATCAAGATGCTGTGTCACCGGATCCTGCATGTAATCGCAACAGAGTTATTAGCATTCGATGTTTAACGAGTAAGATCACAGAAACAAGGTTGGCCATCATTGTCTCTCTCTCTTTCTCACTCGCTCTCTCTCTCTCTCCCTCTCTCACTCTATCTCTCTCACTCACTCACTCCCTCTTTCTCTCTCACTCACTCTCTCTCTCACTCATAGGCGGACTGACCATAGACCTGCTGTGGAATTTTCCACATGGGCCGTTGGAATTGGGCCAATTTGGGCCGGTGGAGAGTAAAAAGAGGCCTAATTGGTCAACCCCTACTATTAATATTTGCGTTGTCGAAAATGTTTTCAATCGAACACCCCCCAATTATCATCTGGTCCAGATAGTGCAAACAAGATCTCTTTTCAATAACTTTATTGTTAGCTTCAAAGAGCTGAAGTTCATTGTCATAAGCTGGAATAACCTTGAAAACAATTCTTCAAATTCCATGGTAGAAATCATTGTTGAAAGAAGACTTCATTGAAGAACTAAGACAACAGAACTTATTATAATAATTCCATTGCTAAGCTCAAGAAGACCATTTATACATAATGTTTATTAAGTTTTGAAACTGAACTGAATGACTTTGTGGACTGGGCGAGCGCGATATCAAAGTGTATTTAGAACAGTGTTATTTTTGTGCAATATTGCTATGCAAAAACTCTTATCGAAAGTACTTTATCTGTTTCAAATTTGTTTCAAAACATGTATTGATCAATTGAAAGTTTCACCTGATCAATTCATTTTACAACAATGGCTTTACTCCATTGGAATGGGAGAAAAATGGGAAGGTGTACAAAACTTTTCATAGCTGCTTCATTTTTCAAGCAATTTCTTTCATTTTTTTCAGAATGTACTGTAAAGAATGAGTATTACGATTATGTCAGAAAAGTTACGGTTGAATGAACATATCAAGGTCATGGTCAACAGCATTCTATGCACAATTTTTTTTGATACACCCTATACATCTTTAAATATGTCTCATAACGGTTAGGAAAAGTATAGTTTGTCTAGGTTCCGACCTTTAATTACACGGCTACAGTTTTACACAATTACAGTTCTACACGATTATTTTTGCCTCTTAAAAAATTAAAAACATCTCCTCGCTTCATTGTGGTAGCCAGACCATAGCAATTCAATGGCTATTGAATTTTGACTTTTTACTTTCACTCGACATTAGATTAAGACAGATTACTTAAATAAATATAATAGTACCATAATTCTTGGAGCCATACCATATTAGGCCAACGTGCACTAAATCGGGGTAATTGACGAGTTACGAGTAAGTTGAGAGGTAGCTCGCGTATGCACCAAAGCGGAGTAACTTTGCTAGATTGGGTAACTTACCCAACACCCTATTGTTTCTTACTCAGCAGAGTAACTGACTCGGCAGTTACTCTTGCTGCGAGGCAAGAGTAACTGCCGAGTAAGTCGCGATTTTTATATTACGGCCTACATTTGCTACGATTATTAGGGGGAATTGAAGTTTAGAAATGATCACAATTAACTCCAATTTGCTGCTTTAATCATTGCCATCAACATCATATTTTTTAATTATTTACAATATCATAACGAGCATTATGTGGGGAATGGTATATTACTCGGTATATAGCATTAAATTAAAGAGCCTGTCTTAAATATACAAACATATCCACCCACGAAACTAAAGAAACATTCAATGTCAAATGATTTTGTCTCTTGTTTCCCATTTATGCAGACGACATGCTCATGATTAGGCCGATTGGTAACCCTACTGAAGGCGCTTTACTAGATGCTTTCGACGGTATATCCACCTGGGGTCGGATTTGTAGCGATAAATGGGACGATATAACAGCTAATATCGTTTGCCGTTATTTGGGGTATGAAGGATCTTTAGCGGCAGCTGTTTTTCCTGTTGAAGAGACTAGCAGTATTAAATCACCGATAATATCCTTAAAATGTATGAAGTCATCTTGGTCAATATTTCAATGTATTGATGACATAACAGCCGAATGTGTTTGTGGTAATAGTGCAGCAGGGGTTGTTTGTGCCTCAGGTAGGTGCAAAATTGGTGAAATTCAAAGATGCTCATTCTAATCTTTATGAAACAAAATGTTGCCACTCAATAAATTAGATCTCTCTCTATCTCTACCTTCCCATATAAAGGGTGACCCAAAATAAAAACTTTACCCAAATGAAAGTGATATTTTTTACACTTTGTTTTAATTTGATATCTGTGGATTTTATTTTATCATAAAAAATGGGTAACTGAGCATCTTGCCTGACAAAAATGTTCATTTTGGTCGAGTGGTTCTCAAAATATGGTCCACCACTGAACAATAAGTCAGCAAACAGACTTGTCCACGGAGTATCAGTTTTCTTAGGCGTGGAAATCCCCAATGCCCAAATCGAGCAGATCGTGTCCTACCCCCTGTCCTGACACAAGACAGAAAACTGATATTTAGCACAACTGCATGCTATGATTTCAGATTTGAAAAGCCCGGTTGCCAAAACAATTTATGTGTACTTATCATTCCATCATGAAATACCCATGGACAAGGGAGGGAGGGAGGGATTTTTTATTGTAAAGGTAACAACCAACTCTGAAAAAATGGGCTCCTTGCACAACGGCTTGGAGCAGGAAAAAGGAACAAGCGTCTGACATAACTCCCAACAAAAGGCATTGTTACGTAATTCAAAATTATGCATGGATTCACTTCACCTTGGTAGTGGGGACTCATTATGTAATAATTCACCTACTCTAATATGATTACTGAGGCATTCAAATAGAAATACGTTTTAAGATTGGGTCTGAAAAAAAATATTCCAACTTTATGAGCAACAGTGTACATAATTTATTGAAATATAAACATAAAGGGGAAAATCTGAGGTTAACCCTCGGCTACCTGAGCCATAACACACCCGAAGGCGGCGTGTGTGGTGTGGCGGGTTACCACCACCGTGACTTTTCTTATTAAACATCCGATTCCTATCAATTTGGTACCATTAGCACTATCTTCTTTCCATTGGTGTCAAAATAAGTACCAGCTTGGCCATTATGACGTCACTATGACGCAATTTTACCGACTCAAAATATTATTATAGCACTAAAACGCTCTGTAAATAAAAATAGTCATTTCCCATCATGTAGAGTCAAAACCGCATAAAATCGGATATTCATAACTTTTTTGGTAAAAGAAAATATTTTCCCTATTCTACACGGTGTCTATGGAAACTGACAATTTTGCTGGCATGCGAACTTTATGACATCATTCTAACGTAATGCTAGGCATGTTGGTACTCATTTTGCTATGAACTAAAAGAGGAGGATCACAGCTATTCATTGCTACTTGATATTCCTGCGTCGTACCAGGCGTGTAGCTACTTCTCTTCCGAAGGAGGTGCCTCCCATCCATGTACTTTGGGTACGTAACCTGTCAATTGACAATTACGTTAAATAATTTGGCACCAGAAAAGGGGATTTTAGCAAGGTGGAAAAAAATCTTGAAGGTGGTTGTAAACCATCTTCTCACCTTCGGTAGATGAGGGATATTCCTAAACTAAACTAAATCTCCTCGGAAATAAGGGGTAAAAAGAAGACTGATATCCATGGGTTTCGACAGTGGGATCTCTTGAACGCCCAACCATATTCACCTATAACACGCCACTCGGGAGACTCGAGGAAAAGTTGAGTGCTTATTTAGGCCTATATGACGTTTTTGGACTTTTTTCGGAGTGAAATTTGCGGGGTTATAGTTAGTATGGTCGTTTTCTAAGGTCAAGGACAGAATAAGGCGACCGATTGCGTGTCTGGCGTAATTTGACGGTGCAAAATAAAATTGCCGCCGTGCGATTTCCGGTTTCATCAAGTTCGAACAGCGATAGCCTATCCAGTGTGTAGAGATCAGTGCTAGGAACCAATGAAATTGCGTAAATTATCTCAAGTCAATGGCGTAGCCAGGTGGGGGCAGAGGGGTGGGGCGGACTGCCCCTATGCAAAAAAAAAAAAAATGAGGGGAAATTGGGAAATAAATGACTGATATTCATGTTAAATCAGCCCTTTTTTCTTTTGCTATGCGACCGGGAAATTTTTGCCTGTGACCGGGACATTTGTCGCATCTACCGGGAATTAATTGCCCCCTTGGAACCACCGGGCTGGCTACACGACTGTCTCAAGTGTGCACGAATGTTGATAGATTTTGTCTATCCATAATGGTAATATCTGCCTCTGTCCCCGTTATATATTAGGCCTAAAAAAATTGTTTGATTGGCGTAACATAGAAAAAAATAGGGTAGGTAGGTCGGATATTTTTTTTTTATGTTTCACATACCAGAACACAAAATATATGACACACATACAAAAACAAATGGCACATCTTCACTTTTTCTGTAACACAACTCTTTTTATTTGTCATTTTGAATGTCCTGCAATACTAAATCGCGATACTAAATGAAAATATTTGTTTTGCGTGGTTTAAAACTTTTTTTTTTTGCACACAAAAAATAAAAATATTTAGGGTCGGCGGTAAAAATAGGGTCGGTCGGGTTACGCCAATTAAACAATTTTTTTAGGCCTAAGCTATTTAGTTAGTTAATATTAGTTAAATATATGATCATTGCTTTTTCAAATTTTCAAATGTCTTATTTTTTAAAAGTAAAGATAGGCCTACTTTAATAGCGAATCTCAATTTATATATTTTAAACAGAATCATCTGTCCAATACCAAATTGACGATTTTCAAATGCGTCTTGTTCATCATGTTAGCGTCATGTATTTCATTGAAGCTCGTCTCAATACTGATCATAAATGGCAAAGAATTTGTATTCAACCAAATATTCGGCATACAGGCATAACCATGTTATGTCCAAATCACAACGAAAGTCAACCATCTGTAGATAATGATACATATTTTACGCACGTCTTGATAAACACAAGTACCACGAAAATCAAATTAGAGGCTACGCAAATTTTTCCAAGAATTGCTCCTTTTTACAGAGAGAGGAACTGAAGTGGAGTTGTGGTAACTATAATCATAAATTGTTTGTAAGTAAAATTTAATCACAGAGGATTGGGATATTAAGTGAGGGCTCGGCACAGAGGGATTGAAAAATGTAAACCGGATACACGGGTCACTGAATAGTCTCACTGTGCTATTTGTATCTAATGTTTGTGGTTGTGTTGTCAATCCACCCCCGGGAGGGGGGGGGGGGCACTAAACTTTTTTTCAGGTAGGGATGTGTGGCCCCGATTTCCGAACTTGGGGGCTTGGAAACGGATTATGTCTCCGAAAGTAGGGGCTTGGGAACTGAAAGTTTGAGAAATTTGCAGGCTTGGGACTGAAATTTGGCTAAAATTCAGCTTCTGAGGCCAACATTTCTGAAAAGGGGACCTTAAGAACTGAATTATGCTTCAACTGGGGTCTTGGGAACGGCTGGAGAGACGCGAAAAGGGGAATCACGAGGGTGCCGTACGGGTGCGGTGACCGTGTTCAAATCTGAACTTCACAAATATGGACCTTTTTAAGGAAAAGTAAAATGTCATTTTTTGCTTCCCCACGATACATGAAACGGGAGTTATGGGTCTCCAAGTAAATTGATATATATTAGAAAATGTCCCATTTTTGTACATGTTGGCGCTCTTTACTAGCTTTTACTGCGTTTACCCAAAGAAATGCATCTGTTTTTGTGGAACTATGATTGTGGTATGATTGAACTTTGGTATGATTTGTGAGATTCGAACTTATTTGAATTGTCTTCACGAAATGTAAATGATTGAACACATCACTTGGGTAATGAATATGCTTATTTCACTGACAACTCTCCCCCTGCATTAAATCTCACTATAGCGCGAGTATGACAGTATTGCCGTGCAAATAACAAAAAGGGGTAGGGGTGGGAAACTAGTAGTTTTCGCATCTTTGATGTGCACATTTCTACTTCTTTCTTCTTAACATATTTTATATAAAGTCAAGAAAACCAATTATGTTGTTTTCTTCATGAAAATACCTCTATAGGCCAGGGGGCAGACTGCCCCCGGACAACTAAAATGGGGACGGAGAAGCTAAGAAATGGGGACGAGAAGAAGGGGGGAAATATGGGTGGGGAGACTTCTTGACTCTTTCTCCCCCCCCTCCCCCCCCCGAGGCTCAGGTCTGGTTACGCGCCTGGTAGAGTATTAAATTACAGTGTTAAAACACAGCGCATGCATTTTTGGTAAAAAAATGAAGTGAACGCGATTTTGATATTTCACTTCCAACAAGAAACAAAACTATATGGAGTTGATAATTAGCTATTCAATTAGTCTTTTTAGTCATAAACACACACGATGACATTTCATTGGATTTCAATGTACTAGTTTGATTTCGCGAGGTGTCAACAATCCGTATGTCTACCAAAATTTTAACGCAAATTGCAGTCCATAGCGAAAACACGGCAGCATAAATTTGACCGTTTTCACATGTTTCATGAGCACTTTGTCTCCAATCGATTTCCTTTGTTACATCGTTAAACAATTGATTTGTTTAATGCGATTTGGTCAAATATAGATATCAAAGATAGATATATAAAATCTCACAAATTTAAAGAAATCTGAGGTTTTTCTGGACTAAATAGCTAGGGGTGTTGGATTGTATTCTACCAAGACCAAGACTCGAAATTGCAATATAGTGAAAATTGACAGTTCCGTATAGGGTTTAGAAGGGCGCACACCACTAAATAAACGCTCCATTGAAATTCACGTAAAAATACCACATCGCGCCCTCTGATTTGCACCCCAGGTGACAATATTTTGAATGTTTTGAATCCATTCCCCTATGGATCACAACTAAAATATTCAAATAAGTTTCTACACAGAATCGAATCTCAAAATGTTGTGATAATCTCAGCGATGGTCAAGCTATACTCTTTGACTCTTATTATAGTCTATTTAATCCATGGGGCCGAGGAAAATTTCGGTCACGGTGCCCTGAGTGACACGACAATTATTATCTAGCCTCGGTATTCCATGGCCTATACAAAAATACATGCTAGCATTTCTGGAATGGTAGCTATAGGCAGGTAGGGGGAACCAAGTGTTACACGGGGGAAATTTTTCAATTACTTCAATCATTTTGAAAAGTATACCATATTACTGACCATAAGGATTCTAAAAAAATATAGTTTGTATTATCTGTGGCATACAGTTACTGGGTAAAAACAGCAAAAGAGGTAAAAAGGGATAATTTCAGTTGTACAGGGTCAAAGTTTACAGTTTCTCCAATTTTGTATAAAAAGTGATGCAAATTATTGGTGGAGCTAATGGGATGAAAATAAGAATAGTTTTGACTACCTATAGTTTTGAATGCCGTTTGTTCTATTCAATTTGCTTGTTTTAATTTCAGGATATGTGTAGTTGATGACGAAAGGGTAAAATCACATTTTCGCCACTTTTTAGAAATTTGAATAGAATGTTATATTCAAATACATGTACAGTACAGTTAATAAAATGTGCTTTAATTTGCAGGATTATAAATGATTATGTAACAATTGCTCAGTATATTCTTGTATTGATCTTGACGGTGTGATTAATATCGATAAGCTGTTCATTCATAACAGTAAGTCACATTTTCTTCAATTAGTAATATTCAATAGGGTTTCAGAATTACAAGGATAAAAAGATTGAATTATTGGATAAACTTCATCTTTGCTAGTAAAAAGTGGCACAATTTTGATTTTACCCTTTCGTTGTTAAAGGTGCGTGTTCCGATCGTTTTGGGGACCCTCATGATTTACCCGTAAGTAGTATCGATTTTGATATCAGATGAAAGGCCGTATTTTTCTCATTGTCGTCCTGAAATTTGAGCCCTCAAATCCATTTCATTCCCAAGATATAAACAAAAACTGCCGTTTTAATGGTTAACCATCAATATTAGCACAGTATTGAATAGGGCTTTGCAATACGCATTATTGCTTCAACCATCAAAACCACAAGATTGTTTCCCACGGTACTTGATGGGGCGTATGTGCACGTGCCATGCTCTCATATTACGTAAAGAACACCATAGACAAAGATCGGAACAAGCACCTTTAACTAAACGTATCTTGAGATTAAAACAAGCAAATTGAACAGAACCAACAGCAGTTGAAAGCTATGATTCTGCCCTTCACGATGACGTAAGCATAGTGTCACAATAGTATTTTCTTCAATAAACAACATCCAATAGGGTTTCAGAATTACAAAGGATAAGGAGGTTAAATTATTGGATAACATCTTCATTAGTAAAAGTGGCACAATTGTGATTTTACCGTTTCGTTGTTAACTAAACATATCTCAAGATTAAAACAAGCAAATTGAACAGAAGAAACAGTATTTGAAAGGTAAGACTCTGCCATTGACGTTGATGTAAGCACCATGTGACATCACTATTTTCTAATTGTCAAAGAGGGCGCTTTTCACTTGCACATTTTTTTTTAAACAAGCTGTATAGCAATTTTAATCTCTCTCACCACCAGTTTTCGGTTGCCATGTTTCCATTTAAAGTGTAAGCTCTACCTTTACTAAATCAAAGTGCAATTGTTTTCAGTTTTTGTTTTGCCTTTGTTCTTTGATATAGACAGAGAAGTAACGTTCAAAGGTGTTGAAATGCTGAAACGATATAATACAAGTTGCGACGGTCGATGTAATCATCAAAACAGACACACATGTCAATGCGATTGCCAAGTCTTTGGGGATTGCTGCATGGATTACGAATCCGTCTGCCAAGAGGTTAACGGAACAAGCAATAGTGTAAATAATCTTCAGAAAGACCAATTGGAGTGTACACGTGTGTACAGTTTGAAGGGTGAAGGACTTGAAGAGGTGATACAGTTAGTGAGTCATTGTTCATTATCGTGGACGGATACGCACATTCAATCACGTTGCGCCAATGAAAGCAATCAAATGCGTGTATATGATATCTACCGAAATATCTATTGCGCAATCTGTCATTCTCGTAAAATGGCAGACATTCATATCTGGAATATTATTGACAACGTATCAATAAATAGATGTTCCGTATCTACTGATATTCTGATGACAGGTTCTCTAATTCGGAAGTGCCACGATGAATGTCCTCATGACTATGTAGATCAAGGGGTGTCGCAGGCATGTTCTTCTTACCTACACCCAACAACACAATGTATGAAGTCGTTTAAAAATCCACATTGCCAAATCTGCTTGCAAGGTCCAGGGCAAACTCACTGCTTTGACATTAACCAAGATCCCTCAATCAATATGTGGCAATTTGAAAATAAAAATATTGAAAATGTTCCCACATGCACCGTTGGTGAAGTGTTTGATTATGAGTTGAAATTATGTAGACCAATAGTATGTTCTCTCGGTTTTATTTTAAGAGGTGATACGTGTTTACGTCAAAATGGAACAAGAAGGCACTTTATAAGTTCTTTGAATTGTACACAACAGGGAATATTGATATTTTATAGGGCGCAAAAGTCATCCGGAGAATGTTTTCTTGAGAAGCTCAATGACAATTTAAAAGCACCGTCGGCAGTTGAGCAGTTTAAACACCAGGCTTCTAAATATCCCGTTGATCTGTGGATGGCAATGAGATTCGATAAGAAAGATTTCGTTGAAATTCTAGATGGTATAGAGGGCGCATTGTTCTCTGAAAATGTTACAAATGGCGGCATTTGCAATATTAGTAATGTGGAGCTTCTGGCCTATTGTGAAAACAACTATCCGGCACCTAACAATTGTACAGGCCGCTGGTTCATCGGTAGTGCATCTGAATTTATACATGTCAATGTCTTATTTTATAAAAAACTGAGCTTATATTTGAAGGACGATATTTATCTGAAGCCAGAAAGTATCTTTAATTTGGCTAATTATGAGCTGAAGAGAAATGGATACACAGCAACGGAAAAGATATTATTTTGTGGGGATATCGTCGATGTACCTGTTCTTAAATGTCAAATGATAAACTTAAATCCGAAAGAGTTTCATGTAAATCAGACGGGCTTATTCTTTGCGGGTTCGCTTATTACTTTCGGCAATTTTATCCTGTTACCAGACAAAACAGCGCAGATTTGTGTTAGCTCTCTACAGTCAAACTCGACAAAATCAATCCCCTACCAGTTTTTCTCAGGACCTCTTGATACTGTACAATTCGTATTGACTTGCTTGTCCTTATTAGGCGAATTGGGTACAGTAATCACGTACGCTAAATTTAAACAACTAAGAAACACATACGGTAAAAGCATCATGTGTCTCTGTATAGCTTTGTTTTTCGCTCAACTCCTTACCATCATGTCCGACAAGATACCACTGTCTGATGAATCATGTGTGGCATTTGCCGTGGTGACGCACTACTCTTGGCTTGCCGTGGTTACCTGGACATCCATATTATCCATTATTATAATTCGCACGTTTGCAATAAACACCTTCCAACGTGGCGGTGATAGCATGAAAACGTTTCTTCTGTACGTGTTTTTAAGTTGTCTTGTACCCATTTCAATTGTGACCGTGGTTGTTAGTCTCCATTTCTGTCAATGTACTTCGATAGAAGTCATCTACGGTAAAGGGACCTCATGTTGGATAGCCGATGCCAGTGTTAACCTTTATGCTTTCGGAATTCCCGTGGCTATTGCAATAACTGTCAACATTGGTTTAATAACAGCTACACTTATCGTCTTGGGTAACAACAGGAGAAGATCAAACCGAATGCAAAACAAAGAAGCACGTGAAAACGGCTGGAGAGAGGTTAAACTGCTGCTTAAGGTACACTTCATGCTCTATTTTCAATAGTATTCCTGTTACGGTATATTGCGTGAATACCAAGGTCAGAAATACCCTTCAAAACAAAGAAATCAGACTAGTGCACAAATGATCTAATTTGAAATAACAGAATCAATTTTATATTTTTGATTGGAAATGATTGGTGTGAGAATTTATAATGCCAAAAACAATTGTACAAATTATATTTATCAGATAAATACTACAGTCCTTTATAATACAGTTCGCTCTACATGTACTACAGTCCTTTATAATACAGTTCGCTCTACATGTATCAAGAAGTGCCCTCTTTGTTGGGTTGAGAGAGTCCAAACGCGTTGGAGTTCAAGGACGTCACGCTTACAGAGCAAAGCGAATGTTTTTAAAATGCATATGGGAACTTCCTTCTTAAATTCTCTTCTCTGGAGCAGTCTTGAAGATGTCGTCTTGAGCTGCTTGTGAACGTTAAGGTTCTGAAGGTGCCTTGACAATTCAAAATTCTACAGCTTTAGATTACAATCCAGGATGCAATATTCAATCCACCAGTCAGTATGCCGCAATTATCCACTTTGTAGGACCAGTAGCTTTAATGTTTCACAGTTAACAGCAGCAGAAGTGTGCTTCCTTTGAGCAAAATGTGGTATACAAATTTATAACTAAAACTCCTGGTTTTAATTCTGCCAACCCCCCTGCAGATCCAAATTGCTGGCAAACTTCTCCTCATGTGTAAATTTATTTTGTACTGCGCAGCTAACTAATTCATATTCCTAAAAAGCATAGCCTAGCATTGTGCAATAGGAAAGCACACTAATGAATGACATCATATTATTTTGCAATCCTAATTCCCACAATAACTGGAAAAAACCTTAAGCTGTTTATGGCACTACATGCGAACACACCAACATCTTGTGAGCTGAGAATTGCAAGGTTCTAAAAGACATATTGGTCATTTTGAGATACCGGTCTTAAAAGTCCAGAAAAAATAAAGAAAATTAAAGGGAATTTTAATCTGTCATAGCATTGAATCAGACAAGTGTCTTACACACACCTACACGCACCCAATATGTATAGATTTTCGCCCTAATAACGTGAGGAATAGTTCATTGGTAGAACACCAGCGCTGTCACCTTCGGAGCCTACTTTTATCGGTTTAAGATAAGCACTCCTATTATATCTCCCTCTGTGAATGTGACTTAGTAGGGAGAAATTCACCTTATGCAGTATCTCTTTGTCTAGTTTAGTGTATTCTGAGGTCTCTGGACTTTGGACTAGACTTTGGCGGGTTGAACCTGGTTTTTGTGAGCTCTCAACCATTCCACTTCCCTCAGAGCATATTGCTGGAGTGCCTTGTAGCTCCATATGTCTAAATTTCTCTGAGCTTCTGCTAAGCCAGATGACATGGATCGCTCTGAGTGCAATTTTGGCTGCTGTATCAGTTATAGCCTTCCTCTTTCCTTTAGGAATGCCCAAGGATATGCAAGGCATTTGTTGACTGATGTATTGCAAAAACCTCTGCTTCCTACTTCTACTAGAAAGTAGTATGTAGACCATTCTCTGTTTTCAGAGTTAGCCACTATATCTTGGTATCTCTTTGTTTTGGTAGAAAAGAGGGTGATATCTGGTCTCTTAGCTGTCTCAGTGATGTCACGAGGGAACACTATTTGAATATCCAGTCATTGGCCTTTTCAGAATGTTGATTGACTCTGCCTTTGGTATTGGTAAGATAGGTTATACCATCAGCTGTGCGAAAGGCTATTGCAGAGATGGTGTTCGGATTCTCCGTCTGACCTCTAGCCATTTCATTCAGAATTAGATGGCGTTCTTTCTGTTCTAATTAAAAAAAAAAAAAAAAAAAAAATTGGTCAGTAAAAACCTAGTTGAAAATTGTTCCATTTTCCGTCACGGAATCAACTGATTCAACTGGATATTCAACTGGGATCAACTGGATTTCAACTGGTTCCAGTTGAAACCAGTTCGACTGAGATCAACTGGAATTTTGACCTGGGAATTCACCTTATGCAGTATCTCTTTGTCTAGTTTAGTGTATTCTGAGGTCTCTGGACTTTGGACTAGACTTTGGCGGGTTGAACCTGGTTTTTGTGAGCGCTCAGCCATTCCACTTCCCTCAGAGCATATTGCTCCATATGTATAAATGCCTCTGAGCTTCTGCTGAGCCAGATGACATGGCTCGCTCTGAGTGCAATTTTGGCTGCTGTATCAGTTATAGCCTTCCTTTAGGAATGCCCAAGGATGCAAGGCATTTGTTGACTGATGTATTGCAGAAACCTCTGCTTCCTACTTCTATTAGAAAGTAGTATGCAGACCATCCTCTGTTTTCACAGTCAGCCACTATCTTGGTATCTCTTTGTGTTGGTAGAAAAGATAGTGATATCTGGTCTCTTAGCTGTCTCAGTGATGTCACGAGGGAACACTATTTGAATATCCAGTCATTGGCCTTTTTCAGAATGTTGATTGACTCTGCCTTTGGTATTGGTAAGATAGGTTATACCATCAGCTGTGAGAAAGGCTATTGCAGAGATGGTGTTCGGATTCTCCGTCTGACCTCTATAGCCATTTCATTCAGAATTAGATGGCGTTCTTTCTGTTCTAATTCTTTTGCACCATTCTGGCTTTTGTCTTTTACTTTCCGTGCATTTTCTGTAGAGTGTCTTTATACTTCCATCTTTGGAGTGCTTGTTTAGCTGGTACTTACTTACTTGCATACATTTGACTGAAATGGTTAGCCTTTTCAGTTGCAGACCACAGTGTTTCCTACTCCCTTACAGAGCACTGGTGGTGGTACATCTGCTTATACCTGCCCATTGCTTCAGGTATTTGGTGCAAGTAGGTTCCAGTCTTTCGATGTAGGAAATTGGAAAGTCATAGAGGGTGAACTCACACGTCAGTTTGGGTACAATAGCATTATTGTATATCCATAGCTTCATAAGCCCACTCAATTGACTTGCATTGGTTGTTCGAAGCATTTTAGTCAGCTTTGTGCTTACCATGTCTCTGATGTTATTGTCCTCCATGTCATTATAGGTCAGCTTCACGAGGAACTGCATGGGTTGATTGAATATAAGCAACCTGCTGTCCATCTATTTCTAGGCGAGGATCGAATGCAACGTATTGCGTTTTATGTCCTTGTCACTTTTGTTCTGCTTTGGGGACAAACTTCTTCATGGCATCATAGGACTTAAATTTGCTTGGTTTGGCTTTCATGAACCGTGTCCACTTGAGGAATTGTTCACTGTATTTATAAGTTCTTGACATTCCTTCTGGGCTCCTAACTACAAGGTGTCAGGTCATCTGCTTATGCTTTGGCAGATGATGATGTCAGATCCACTCATGCAGTACCCGACGGGTTTGGACTGGTCTAGGAGATCAAGACAAGGATTGAAGACGACCAAGAACAGGATGCTAGAGAGTGGGCACCCTTGGAAGACTCCTATCATGCAATGTATCCAGTCATTTGCTCATTCAGGTGTTTTGACACATATGAACAGCTCATCATCGTACTTGATCTTTCTAATGTGGTCTGGATCCTCTGGGACATGATACCACTCTAAAGCAAAAAAGGTTGTGTCGTACAGTACCGGGTATGCGTTTTGCAGGTCCAGCTATGTTGTCATAATTGGTTTACAATTTTTTTCTTGGAACATTTCAGTTAGTGCTTCTGTGGGTTCCACACATTCTGATATTTTCTCCATGAAACCCTTCTGAATGGATTGGTCAATATAATTGTTTTCTGTCAGGTAGTTAATGGTTCTTTGAGCGAGAATACCCTTTCCGAGGTTACCACTAGAATTCTTCAGTGTGATGGGCCTGAAGCAGGAGGGATTAATAGTGTTCTCCTCTTTGGATATAAGGATGGTTTCTCCCGTTCTCCAGCTCACAGGTATTGCAGCTATTCTCCATATATTGCAAATAACTTCGTGTAGTAGCAGAGTTGTTCTGGGGCATTTTTTCCACACAAGGTAGGGGATGCGATTGGTACCTGGAACACTGGCATTTCTTCTTTTCTGAAGATAGTTGTTTAACTCTGATAGACAGGATGGTTTAGTGTTGAAGGCCTTGGTAAGCTTTGGTGCTTTCTTCATGCCCTTCAGAGTGTGGTATTTGTAGTTGTGCTTTTTGTTACAGTTGACATTTTTGAAAAACTTCTCTGCAGCTGTTTTGCTAAACTGGTGCTGCTCGTTGCTGGCCTTTTTTCTTTCTTGTGATTTCAGCTCTAGTTTCCTTACTTTGTTGTGTAAGCGTACGAGCTTAAGGAAATCCTTTTTAAAATTACCTGAGTGCGCCTTGTTTCCATCTCTTAGGGCTTGTTCGTAGACTGTTGAAATGTTCTTTAAAAACGTCGTTTTAACAACAATAATAACAAATAACTATAAAAAGGTACTCAAAACGTGCAAATAACCGTTAAAAAACGCCAGATAAAACGTCGTTATTTGAATGAACATTTTAAACAGTGTATTGGCGCTTGGTGTCTTTCTTCAGACGTCTTAAGACCGGCTCACACTGCGACGAATGGGAGGGGGGGGGGGTACGACGCCAAGCTACGGTAAGCTGCGAATTGCAATTTTGAATTTGCCGCCAATCGTCGCGTGTTGACGTCAATTGTCTCTGACGAATCCGCTATCGACCGCATTTTCAGCATGTTGAAAATTTTGTGACGGCAAACAAATTCGTTACAATTTTGTTCAGATTTCGTTGGAAACCGCAATCTTCATTTCCTTGACGTTTCCATGCCGTGCGAGAAACAACGGAAAGTGACGTCACATCTCGAACCCTGACGACACATTGCGGCAAGTAACGAAATTGAAAAGACTTTGGTGCGACGAAGAATTGTAAATTTTGGCCGGAGAGTGAGGGGTGATGACTGTTGATGGCGCGTCGTTTGCGAGTACGTGCGGCATTTCAACGATGGTCTGCAATCGGTTACAATTTTTGCAACGATGATGGTCGATGTTAAAGTTTCAGTGCGATTTTTCACATCTTGTGACGACAGTTTTCATTTTAATAGACTGTCTCGGCACAATGCAATTTTTGAGGTTTCAGATTAATAAGAAAAATGTTCCCCTGTTCTTTGTCATAGCTTTTCCTTATCATGGGGACGGAGCTAGGATCAGGCATCAATACGCTGACACGTCTGTCGCCCAACCCACCTCAGCGCAATCCGCTGGCAAGCCGTCTGCCACTCGTTCTTATCGTCGTTGAGCTTCGTCGAGACATCATCATTCGACGCCCAGCATCCGTCAGATTTTGGTCTCTAGACTCCGTTCCCTGCTGTCATCCTTCGTTATCCCTTGTCGTCGTGTTGTCGCTGAAGGCCGTTCCCACCCGTCACGAATCTGTTTTTTGCCGTCGCTTTGCCGTCAACATTTTGGATTTTCCGTTCGTCGCTAATCCGTTAGGGTCCTTTGCCGCTACTATGAAGAGCCGGTGTGGCAGGAGATAAAATCCTCCGGGCTCACACAGTCTGGAAACATGATGCACATATAGGGAATTCTCAGTTCATTGACTCTTCACGCAACATTAGTTTTCACGCTTAATATTCCGTTGTCGTCTATTATATGGAGCCCGGACTATGATTACCTGCCGACCATGATTTACTTTCACACAACACCGGCCTTTAGTTCGCGTTTAATTTAAATAGCAGTATTACAAATATATTATCCAAACACTGTCTAATGTCACAACACCACGATCTTAACAACCTTAAACCGACCCTCTTAACCTAGTGGTTGACGGAATCAAATTTCCGATTTAGTAAATGGCGAAATGACATTTTAACAATTTCACGTAGTCATAATACATTGCTAAATATATTTTAACCCCATATTCACAGGTCTCTTCTGTTTTGGGCTTGTGTTGGATTCTGATGTTCCTAGCCAGTGTTGTGGATCACTGATCATGTGGTGGATTGCTATTCCAGCCTCGGCCCTCTTCTTTCAAGAGTTCACGTGTTTGTAACCTTCGCGCCTTTAATGATAGAGCTCGTCAATGTGGGAAAAATGACAAGAATTGAAATTTTGACCCATAAAAAATTATTGAGCTGATTTTTGCACCAGATAAAAGCGAATGCATCATACAACAACATATCCAAACTCCCACAAATTAGCCATATCTCAGCTTAAATAGATGCTTGATGACTTAAGTGTTTTGAATATGTTTTGAGGGGGTCAAAGAATCCAATTATGCACAAATCTAAATCACTGATGACTCCCTTCACGCCAAAATCCAAAATGGCCGTCATTTTATATAATTAGCTATAGCTCGTGTTTTTGAATATGTTTTGAGGTTCAAAGAATTCAGTTTTTGTTTAAATCTAAACCATTGATGTTTTCATTAACTCAAAAATCCAAAATGGGCACCAAAATGGCTGCCAATGTGCTGCCATTACATATAATTATCTTCTCACTGACATATACTTTCCTTTGTGGTCTCCTGCAAGGAAGCTCGGTCAAACTGTCGCATATATAGGAGGGTTGTTTAAAAGCGATAATCCCAAAAGGGATTGTTCTAATTACCAAATAGTGGTAATTTTAGTTCATCTTTAGTCTATTCGAAAGAATGACTTGGGTGTTATGTTATTTGAACTTAATCAGAATGCAATTTCCAAAAACTGTACGCCGCTCAATATAATACTCATTTGAAAGAATGGTTTTTAAAAAGTTAATATAATGCAGTTTTCGTATACTGTTCACATAAACGCATGATTCATTATTGGCCTACACACGTACGTGTTGCCAGAAATGGGCATAGAAACAATAGGCCATTCTAATTTTACAACCAAGTACCAGAAATGGAAACTGGGGTGTGAAAGAAATATATAAAAGATGAATCCCAGTAATTGGGAGAAATAACATTTGGGTGTGAAAACACCTCACGAGGACTTCCTATTCCGTCTTTTGTACCCGTCCCTTTTACAAAATTGTTCTTTATTTATTTATATCTATTTTTTTATTCACTTATTTATATTTATTCATTTATAATTTTTTGTCATTTTTATTATTCGCTTATATATATTTATTTAGATAAAATTTATTTGTTTGTTTCTTTATCCCTCTTTTGAGATAAACCAAATTATATGTAATGGTGGCCATTTTGAATTTCAACATAAAGGAAAACATGGATAATTTAGATTTACACTAAATCACCAACACATCTACTTGAGAAGTCAAGATATAGGTAATTATATGCAATGTCAGCTATTTTGGCGGCCATCTTGGATAATATTTTCCCCAAATGGAATTCATGGGGATTTTGGACATGTTGTTATATGATGTATTCTGTATGTCTGGTGAAAAAATCAGCTCAGTAACAGTTTTTCCCACGTAGTATGTTTATTTCTTCTTCAGAGACTATACTATAGTAGATTCAACCCATCATGTCACCTCTAGCATTTTTCTGAAGGTATGGGGCATTGAATGAGGGGCATGTGCAGTGGGTTAAATGTAAAATTCCACACTAAATATATTTACAGCAGCCGACAACATCCGCTGAGCTATTGTTATGAGTGTCATTGTTCAAATAAGAGTCTCTACAACAGACTTTAGTAGGCGTCTGTGGAAATTTGATATTCGGGTTTAATTATAAGGTTTTAAAACAAAAATATGTGACCGGTTAGAAGTTTTTCTGTTGAACGGTTTCGGGTGGTATAAAAGGAACCATTTTAGACAAAAAAATTCCTACACGGTCATCGATTTTTCTTGGGAAATGCGAAGTAAATGTCTGTGTTTTGAAATGGCAGCAGTGCGTGGCCTGATGTTGGGTAATCCATGCACAGCGGGACTTTGGGAAGACTTTGCTGGCTGCTGTGAAATATATTGAAACATGTATGTAGTCCGATAGCAGAAGAACAAAAAATCCACTCTCTAGGCGTAATGAAAAGATCAAGTCAACTTAAGCGCATTTATAGCTTCATTAACTCTCAAAACATTCTGACTAATGCATTTGCTTCAATGGTAATCAATGTAACAGGTCAGTTGAATGTTACTGACTTTGGAGCGACCTTAGTTTGGATACGAAGGAACACAAACGTCTGTCAACATGAAAGGCCAGATTGTCTTAGTTCGTTCATGAAATAGGTGAATCGGGCCACATATTTTCTTTTTCTGCCTCCTCTCCTAACTAATCGACGCTGTCCAAAAGTTTTCCTCTGGTGACACGATGGGTTGAATCTACTATAATAATTTATTGCAATCGCTGTTTCTAAATGTTGCTTCTAAGATTGCACATGTAATATTCTCGCCTCTTCGCAGCAAGGAGTTCACGTGTGTGTAACCTTCACCTTCACCTTTAGTGATAGAGCTCGTCATATGTGGCAAAAGTGCCAAGAAATGAAATTAGAAATTCCATATAATTTATTACAATCGCTGTTTCTAAATGTTGCTTGATAAGATACACAAGGATAAAATAATGATTATACACAGGGATAAAATAATAATCAGTAGATCATTCTACCTCCATCCATCCATCCATCCATCCATCCATCCATCCATCCATCCATCCATCCATCCATCCATCCATCCATCCATCCATCCATCTAATCCGCGTGCACGCTCATCCACATCCACTACTCACGCACTCATCCACCTACTACTACCTACTTACCTACTTACTTAAAATTTGCAAACATTTCATTTTGTCATCAAGGTCATCATGGAGATACATTTTTCTTATGGTCAGATTTGTTTAGAATTGTTTCCAGTTGTTTGTGTGGGAATGTTTCAACAGGTAATATACATTTACTTTACGTTAATCAGCTCAAAGGTATTTAGCAGAGGCCATTAGTGCTGCAGCACCAACCAGTTAAGGAGAGGGGTACCGGGGCCGAAAAATTTGTCATCTCAGCTAAAATTGACCATAAGCTTGTGGAGTCCATGAAAACAGTTAATAATAATATTATATGTGGTGGCAATTTGTATAGACGACCATTTCCTAAATGGCAGGCATCTTAAAGGTAAAAACACGTAGGAAGACAATTTTTCTCGGTTAAGGAGTTCATTTTACAGATGGTTGCCATCTTACTGACACAAACCCTACATATCTTGTTATATAACCTAGGAAGATGAGTGTGGTGTCAAGGTATTCAATTTTGGCAATTTTCTAAAAATATATTCTGTCAGGTACTTTGTTTTCCAATATGGCCGACAATTTGCACAAAATTTGATATTTTTCTTTATACCTAGCTCAAAATGATATTGACTAGATTTTGGTGTCTATACTTATGTTTTTAGGATCAAGAAATCCTAATATGACGTACATTTTGAAATATTTGTGTCAGTCCTTGTGTTTTCCAATATTGCAGCCATTTGAGTTAAAAACTATGACCATCTTATTATAAAAGGGACATAAGGGACTATTAAAAGGGAATTTCGTGGATCCCAACAGCTCGCCCCAGACTACCCCCCTGAAGTACATCAAAAGTTGAGATTTTATGATACACCGTTAACCTTAATCCAGGTGTGCCAAATCTACGTGCAAATGGTCGTGTCTGTAAGAAGGGGAAGTACAATTTTGTATTTTCTGTTCCGTAAACGGACAGGGAAATTATAGGGGCCCAGAAGGAAACCTATGGGACCGTGGGACAACGAGCATTTGCTCATAACACAAAAACCGCAAAGTTGGGATCAGCTAAAAAGTTTTGTAAGCTTTTCCTCAAAGGATAAGCTAAATGAACAATAATAAACAGAGGTGCTGGAACGAAATCATCAAATGCACCTTTAAAATTTCGAGTATTATTACGTTATTAAAACGTATTAAAACATTTGTTAGATAATCGCACTATATATATACTTAACAAGGACCCTTGTAATTGGAAGAAAGCAATTTTTCAAGTGTTGGGGTGAACAATGTTTATGACGGCTTAAACTAGATCTTGTATTGCAAACAATTCACCGCGGATATAAAAATCGATCAAAATAACAATGTATTGCAGTGAGTGTGCGCTACAATGATTGAAAAGTGGAACCAATGCAAAACATACAGGCAGTCTACGGGTAAATACTTGCTATTAAATGTGATTCACGTTGATCTCACTTGGTACAAAAAATTTGAAAATCCCCCATCCTGAAAAATTACATTAGCGCTCGTTACTCTTGTATCCACATAAACACAGTTCTCTGTGGCCCAGTGGTAACCCAGATAGCATTACACCGTTGGGACAATGTTGGCGCAACATCACACGTGATGGTGGGCCAACGTCGACAAGTGACGTCGGGCCAAAGTCATTTTGTCCGTCGGCCCAACGATGGACATGCGTCGTTATTTGACTTGGACCCAATGTTTGGCCAGCATTGGGGCCAGCGTTATGCCCAACCATAATTAAAAACGATGTTTGCCATGTTATAAAATCACTAATTGGGATCCCATTCCCTTAAATAAAAAAAAGAACATTTCCCTATGGTTTTTCAAAATTAAACACCAGTATTAGTTGAATATCTTAGTTTAGTATATATTATATAGTAACTGAAAATTCTACTTACCGCCTTGACAGGGATTCGAAACAAGGACCCTTTATTCGAAGACTGCGACTATCCAATTGACTACTTGGCTGCTTGATATAAAGGGCACTATAAATATATCAATTGCTTAAAAAGCCTTCAAAAGTATAGAAACACACACTAAGTGAAGATAAAAAGAACGATACAAATGGCGAACATACGTCACAGAGCTTCACAGAGGTGAAAACAAAAAAAAAAAAAAACCCCGAAAACGCCTTTCAAGGAATCAGGTATTCACGGTGAAAATGGAAAAACAAAAGTGCAAAAATCGAAAAATCTAGTAAAAAATATGTCACTGCAATGCCATATGTTTTATTTTTCCGCACAATGTTGCTAAGCATAGGACCTATTTTTGCCTGAAAGCTCTTTCCGTTTTGGCTAGAGGCCTATAATTTTCCTTTATTAATAGGCCTAATTAGGAATATATTTGGAAATTATAGTCTAGGGACAACAATATATTGCCACAACGTTGGACTTGCCGACACAAAACGCGAGTACCCCCTCCCAGTTTCACAACTTTCACCCGACGTTGGCCTTCTTTACCAACCAGAAAACGACCATTCACTCCACCATTTCCCCAAACATCGGCCCAACGTTGGTCTGCCGACCACAAAACGATCAGTTCCCCCCACCATTTCCCAAACTTCTCCCCGATCACACGTTGGCTTGTCGACCATCTAACGACCCCTTTCCCCACCGTTTTCCCAACGATCGGGTTTGATGTTGGTTTGCCGACCATCAAACGACTATTCCCCCACTGTTTTCACAACGTCGGCTTGACGTTGGTTTTGCCGACCATTTAACGACCAATTTCCCCCACCGTTTTCCAAACGTCGGGCCCTGGACGTTGGGTTGTGATGACCACAAAACGACCATTTTCCCCACCGTTTTCCCAACGTTCAGCTTGACGTTGTTTGCCGACCATCTACCCCGACAATTCCCCACTGTTTTCCCAACGTAGGGCTGACGTTGGTTTGGGGCCGACCGTGACGACGTCGGACCGACGTCAGTTTGCTATCGGGGAAATTCTCACGCCTATGGCAAGCCATTAAAGGCCATAACGTATTGCCGCAACGCGTTTGCGAAATGTCGCAAAACGCGTGAGACCATTTCGGCAACGCGTTGAGAGAAAGTAGAATTAGAATGACGAATTTCTGTGGGGGGACGCGTATTCAAAAATTAGACCCACAACGGCCCTGTCCATTGCAAAAGTATCTCAGCACGCGTGGTGGAAAACTCACAACGAGTGCAAGCGCCTTCACAACGCGTTGAGCGAAAGTAGCAACCTTCCACAAGCCATAATTTGGCGTCATTCATAAACCGTATTTGGGCAACGACGTTGTGAGAAAGTAGCAAAGCGTTTGACGACATTTTGGCAAACGTTGCGGGCGGACCATTAAAAATCATGCATTTCTGTCTGGACGTATTTCAAAAAATTAGATCCAACCAACGCGTTGGCCCGGCAATACGTTATGACCCTTATGGCCGTCACAACGCGTGCAAGCCTCACAACGCGTTCGCGGAGCTTCACAAACACGTTGTAAACTTATGAAAGTACGTCACTGAAATTCATGATTTTGATTGGCGCCGACACCCGCAACGCGTTGCCGAAATGTCGCAACGCGTTGCTGAAAGGTCGCAACGCGTTGCCGAAATGTCGCAACGCGTTGCCTCAAAATGCTCAAAGCGTTGTGGGACTTCTCACAACGCTTTGCGGCAATTCGTTATGACCCTTAGGGCTTGTGGACCCTTAGCAACGCGTTGGGAAGCTTGCAACGGCGTTGTGAAGGTTTGCAACGCGTTGCAAAGTATCTAGACAACGCGTTGTCGGTCTATTTTTTGAAACTTACGTCACGAACTAAGTCAGGATTTTGATTAGCCGACGTCGCAACGCGTTGCCGAAATGTCGCAACGCGTGCTACTTTCTCACAAAGCGTTGCAGCAATAGGTTATGGCCTTTATGGCTTGCGATACACGCTAGATAGCGAGAGGTCCGGGTTCGAGACCGTGTATTTTTCGTCTTTATTTAATTATGTGCTCGCCAGTTTCTCGGAGCTTCTTTATAATAATTACAAGACTTGTCTGAGGTGTAGACATACTAAACATATCACTAAACCTATCAATGAATATTGAATTTTGTCTAAGTATAACATCGCGATACAACATACTCCTATTTTTGCGTTATACCTCAGTTAAAGGGGCATTTCGTGATCCACAGCCTCGTCCCCCTGACTTACCTAAAAAAGTTGAGATTTTTATATCATTTGACCCACTAGCCTTAGTAATCCATGTGTTCCTAATCTTACGTGCAAATTTGAGCTAATTTGGCTGTATCTGTAAGAAATTTGCAATATTGTATTTTCTGTCAAATTAAAGCACAGTGGCCTATGGGGCCGTGGGAAACAAGCAATTGTTCATAACACAAAAACCGCAAGATCGGAATCATATTTTGGGAATAAGCTTTCTCAAGGATATCTAGTGAACATTGAATAAAACAGAAGGTGCTGGAATCACGAAATGCACCTTTAATTATCACGCCTGTTAGCACTCAAATTGTTTCATAAAGGTCAAGTTTCATTCAGATCCATCACACTTGCAGCGTTGTACATTTCAAGACTATATTTTCATACCCCGTCCTCTGCATCCTTTGGTACATGTACAACCGATGATTTACATCCATTACATCTTGCACTGTGTATTGGACGTTTCGAAAGTCTGCTGGATTTGGTAACTCTGGTGCTTTGATTGTTTGACGCCATACATGACCTGCCACGCATCCTTCTGCATCATGTGTTAATATTTCCAATCCCTCTGCCTTTTACTATCGATGCCTACATTAACGGATGAACTTCAGCACGCTGAAAATTGAGTCTGTGAAAGACCGAAAAACGAATGTTTGACCACCGATCTTATTACTAATGTCTACAAATCATAATACACTATTTTTTCCTCATTTAAATGTTTTTATTAGGAATTATTACAATGTAATTGTGCAAAACAGTGGACGATGGCTCATTTTCAGTAGTCCCTCGAGGCTGACAGGATTGTTGTATTTATGGACAGTAGGGTTTGTGTAAACACAAGAGGCGGACTGGGTAGTCAATCCGGCCGTGGAAAATTGACTTGACTCGGCCCATGAACATCCCACAATTCAAGTCAGAAATGACGCCTAACGTTTGGCAAATTCAGGCGAGAGTGGCGTGACACTCCTTCTGGTCTACATAGAAATACCCTGAACCTTACCATGACGATCGCCCCCGAAATTTTTCACGAAATACTGCAAAATAGGGGCTAACCAACCATGTAAACTGTTGGCTGAACGATGCATGAACTACGTGTAAAATTAGTACAACGGAGTCATACTGACATTTCGGGCATGTCAGACGAGTCATGACATCTTCTTTGCATTTTCACATTTACGAATCCCCCCCATCGACGACCAATGTCCAAAAAACAGACGTCAAAGGTCCCTGTACTAGTGTACAATAACAAATCAGTTCACTACAATGAGTGAATTCACATTAATAGTAAACGTCTCTCATCATACACGTAGTCCGTAGCGTCCACCCGCTATTCGAATAATCCTCCTTTCAACAGTGACAGATCTTTGCCAGACATAGTCCCTCTTTGAAAACAAGTTCATGCTATTTCAACTTCCTCGCGACCATTTCCATTTGCTTTCGCCACAGCTCTGACAGAGCTGTGTTCGCCATATTCCAGTGTGTTCGCTTTGTTTTGATCGGGTTACCAATGGCACTGGTATCCATGCGCCGCCTCTACATAGCTCAGACTACGAACACGATGAGAAATTGGCGTAACGGGGCCTGCCCAGCTCTGAGGGGGCAAATATTTCCCAAGACTGGGAAATTTTTCCCCTCAGGTGGGTCCAATGGCCATTTTTCTCCCAGGTCAGTAGGGCTAAAAAAACGGCTGATTTAGCAATGATTTTTGCAAATTTTGCCCTCGGCCAAAGTCGTGAGGGGGGGCAACCTGCCCCCCCTGCCACCCCCCTGTTTACGCACTGATGAGAAAAAAAGTAAGATCTATCATTTTGATGCCGTCTCTACTATAATTACAAATAAAAGCTTGTAAAACTTATCTGAAATTCTTTAAATATTTTTAAAAAAATAAAATCCATTGCGTGTTTGGAGTAGAAAAGTCTACCCGATTATTATATGTATATCAATCCGCGACAAGAATGAGTTGATTTGAACGATTTTTGACTGCTATACAACACACAACGCTTGATAAAATGAGACATTGGCCACAACTCAAGTCAATTTTCCTTAGCAACAATCGGCAAAATTGAGGAAAGATCGGAAGAGGGTATTAACTATTGTTAGCGTAGGTTGCCCTCTTCAACTTTAAACACTAATTGAAGTTTTACAATATTCACAGCTATTAATAATAACTAGGTCAAAAGAAGTACCCGTGAGTTAATATCCTTAACACACTGCATGCAGCATGGGTGTGTCTACTTGCATAGGTCCTGCTTGGCTGAAAATTCCCTACACAGAGACTGCTTTATTTAATATTGACAGTTTCCCTGTGGACACCACGTCTCACTCCCATACATCATCACTGATCTCACACACAACTTTATCACCACTCCTTTTCAAATCTTCAAAAGGGATATCTTTTCCCTTGTAACCCACCCCCCATTCCCCAACTTCACACTCACCCATACCTCACTCTAGCTGTCACTGCCACCTCGCATCCACCACTAACCTTATCCCTAGGTATGATGAACTCCTCCTACTCCACCTCATCACACAATGTTTCCTCTTGTTCCACCACCATCCCTCCTCTCCCTTCTCGAAGCATCTTCTGCACACAAAAATCTCTTGCCAAACTAAATGTCACTCACTTAATCCTGTGTGCATCTCTCATGGATCCATTTCCCAACATTTCTCAACCAACACTGCATTTGCTTTTACTCTCTTCCACACCCCCCACATGGGCTACCTTACTCCCTACCACCCCCTCGCCCCCCACTCACCAACACTTTTGTCTTCCCCCGGTTACCTTCAGACCCTTACACTCAAAAGCCGGCCTTCCATTTTCCAAACTTCTCCCTCAGTCCCCTCCAATGTCTCGCTCATTAAAAACCAGTCATCAGCATACAACAACTCACTCAGCAAACCTTCTTTTGCACTCGCCGTGACTAGCATCAATCATCAATTGTCAAAACATGGGCGATAAGACATAACCTTGATGCACACCCACCTTCACCCCCAACTCCTCAGACAACAGACCACACTTAACTTTGTTTTTGGCTCCTTCATACAAACTCATCACTGCTCAACACTACCTACTTCGGTAATCTCTCTCTTCCTCTCATCTTCCTCATCGGGCAAAAACACCTCCATCACTTTCCGCAGTACCCTATCAAAAGTTCTCCAAGTCTACAACACACATATAACAATCTTCTTCTTAGCTCGATATTCCTCTTGCAACCTCCTTAAAAAAATAAACACTGCATCAATCGTTCCCTTCCCCTGGCATAAACCCAAATAACTGCATCTCGTCCACTTCCACTATCTTTCGAATCCTGTTCTGCGATAACCCTCTCCACAATCTTCATTGGCATGCTCCCTGAACTTCACAACCCCTATATGCACACCCCTATATAGTTTGGTCTTATTGATATGCACAAGGCCACCATTATTTTTATTCTCATTTTGAGTCAAATCGGTCTCCAGTCGTTTGGATTTTAGAACGTTGGTATCAAAATGTCCAGAGTTTCTAATTAATGATTTAATTGAAATTGGCTTTAAGAGGTTTTTTCGTGCTTCGTACGCATTGTTTCTAAAAGCAGGTGCCCCGATTTTCATCTACCAACTCTCGATGGCCCTAATTATAGGTGGCAACCTCTCTGTTTAGACTATCTTTCTGGCACATAGATTCGTACTTCAGATAGTAGGCCTAGTTCAATTCAAGTGGTTTTCAACACGATATATAGCTGGAGTCTCAGTCCTACCCTTACATCATGGGTACAGTGTGCATTTTTTGTCCTAATAGGGGCTTCAACCGGATGGTGTCATTTAAAGGCACTGGGTCACTGGTATGAATTAAGTAGTCTAAATGGAATAAAGTGAACTTTATAACACATTGTTTAGACTGCTAAATTTATCAGCGTCACCAGTGACCCATGAAAACGCTCACTGCGCCCAGACAAAGGCCTCACAATTTCACCCAGTTAGTCGACAGGTCACCCAAGTACTGTTGTTCACACTAAAATTGTTGGACAGAGTCATTTTACATGGGCTTTCACAAATACAATAGGCAAACGACCTTGCTATTGTTCACATTCCCTGCACACGTCTGCAGTTCAAATCGATGGAAACCAGGCCCACGTTATAGCATATGAGAATTCAATTCCATGATCCCAGTTATTGTAAGCTTATACATTTTCCGTGGTCTTCCCTTTCTTAAAAGAGATAGAGTAACACGTACACAGACTTTGTTGTTGGTGTGATTTCCAGAACTTCAGAGACCACGCTTTTTTAAAACTTAAAAAAAGGTTTGCAAATTAATTATATAACTCCTAAGTTACTTTGGAAGGCTTGCCTATTTTTGAAGATTTTTTTTATATTTTACTTACGTTTACATTTCCAAGTATTTTAATACGTGCTTTACTCGATTATTTAGATAATACACAATGGAAAATGGCCCCATAATAAGAAATAAAATAAAACGATATACATGATTGCAGATATGTACAATAAGTGAACTATTAAAATTGAAGGTACCAAACAGAGTGCTGAAATTGAAAATTTAATCAACCCATCATGAACGTTGGAGGCGTTCTCATTGTTGCTATGCTTAGCTAAAATTGAAGCTACAAGTCAAGCAGCTACAATGGCCGTGGTATAAATCTGAAAACGTTAGTGACGAAATCGCAGTCACTCTCAACTGATGAAAGGAACAAAAGTAAATCCTCTTACTCTTTAAAATATGAACGACAGTTGCTTCAAGTATTCGATGATTTTTTCAATGCTGTGTTTTTCGCTCGTGGTAACAGCTCAGAGCGGAAAAACCAAATTACATATTTTGGGATTGTACCCGATGACTGGGGCGTGGGCAGGCGGTGAGGCATTATTACCGGCGACAGAATTGGCGTTTCAGCATATTAATGCAAATGATAGCATTCTAACAGATTTTGAGCTACTTGTCGATGTTGGCGATACTGGGGTGAGTAAGCAAATGAAAATCGATCTGTATATGGATTAAAAGTCTACTTCGTGATCCTAGCATCTCTTTTTTGGTGTATAGTTCACTAGATACGTACAGGATTTTGATATTATGAGCAAATGTTTGTATCACGATGCCCCGTAGGCCATTATGGGAAGTTTTGCGGAATTAGGAATTTAGAAATTATGATGGTTTAAAGGTCAAATCATCAAGAAAAATAAGAAAAATCAGGCAACCTGTTGCCATGACAACACCGTAACTTTATTTTCAAGATGCTCTCAGAATACTTTATTATAAAAAAGTTGGTCAAAACACAACATGATTGGAATAGTTTTAATTCTTAAAATTTTAGTGGTAAGATTGATGATTTACAATAGACCAATTTCAAGTATTTTGACCTCCAAATATCATCATTATCATCATTCACCTATATGTGACCTTTGACAGTTGATGGCTAAACATATATGTGGAATTATATTACTTCCATATGTACATTCTTATTAGAAAAATGTTTGTTTGGCCATTTATGTGCTGAGTTGCAAATTGATCCTGCATTCATTTCCATGTACAAATGAATAGGAAAATATATGGTTTGGAAAAAAAGCCACCATGAAAAATACTAAAATGTATTACACACTCAATTCATGATTATGTATATAAATTAATTTATTTTATTCCTATCTCACAAAAACTTAATAGTTAACATTTTCCGTGCATAATGGTGCACGAGAAAAATGCAATACAAAATGGCCGCTTTTCGGTCCAAATTGGTGCGCACGAAAATTATCGTATCGCCATAATTTGTAAAACGATCAATATTGTTCAATTTTGGCGATACATGAGAATATAATAAACAATTACAGATATGATAGTAAATATGAAGCATATAATATCAAGAAAAGACATTCCAGACCTCGGCAAAACTTTGAGGAAGATAGAAGAGAGTTGCACTTTTGAATACTGGGATGCGACCTGTAATAGGTAGGAATATGTTTATTGCAAAGATCATCAATCATCAATGTAAATCAGTACAAAATGATACCTATCTTAAACATTTTCATTAAACATATATCTTGTGTCGTCTACTGATTCTATTTTTAAAGCATGTCAAGAACATCTCAGTTCGGACAAGTAAAAGTCTATCACACTTATTTATAATAACGAAAATATACCTTTCACGTATTAACCGAATCGTATAGTTAAAGTATGATCTTAATTATCAGTTGTATTTCCATCTGCAAACCAGTTTTGTTTTGTATTATCATTAGCTCTTTGTCTAAAGATATAAATAAACTGAGCTTCATTACCAACAGCCTGGTTGAACAAGGTATCACCAAAACTACAATTAAAGTGTTTTTAAAGTTATTGAGCATCTTTTACCCAAGTGATCTTTTATCCAAGCATGGGTCAACCTCAACAGACTCAGAACTGGCGTTGGTCGTACAAAGAACTTCCTTCATATGATTGGAGTAGAACTTTCACCAAAACTGCGATTGTGGAGAGCCACAACCATTAGCCACATCATAGATGACTGTGAGGTCTACAAGTCCCCAAGAGGAATTCCAGGCCTGATCAACCTGGATGATGAAACTATCAGCTGGTTAAAGACGGATCTTCCACTGTGATTTTGGACTTGCACGCACGAACGAACAATCCAAGTGAAATAACATAACATTTCTTGGGTAACGATGGTCTTCCATGCTTACTAGTTGAAACCAAAGTGTTACACATCGGATAATTCTGTGCACAAAGACGGGATATCGTCCACGTTTACCAAGAGCTGCATTATTCGTGGTATTCTAAAAAAATTGTTTACGGGCTTTATAATGAACTCTATCAATGCGATCATAATGCTTGTAACCCTATACTTATAATCCATAGAACAGAATTGGTAATATCATTGTATCAGATATTTTAAAGTATGAGTCAAAAGGCAAATGACCAATGTTTTGTATATATACAGCGTGTATCAATAAAAATGAGACCATCGTGTCTAATTTGATAAGGCTTTTTACTTTGTCCATGTTCTCATCTTTGACAAGATTTTTGTTGATGTAATTTTGATTTTTGGATCAAAAGTATTGTCAAGTTTTGTGAAGCTCTTCTGAATCGGGTTGACCTTAACACGACGGCCAGTTATGTACAATGCATTGAAGACATTAAAGTAAAACAAAACTTTGTTTAAAACAACTGATGATAAGTGTCACTTAAATTGGACTTGCATTGTTTTAAAGCATCATGGAGGTCGTTTCTGATATCAAATAAAAAAAAACAAGACTTCCATTGGAATTGAAAAAAAATGGACATGATAATTACACCTTGAGTTAAAAGGCATTAAAGTGGATCAGCTCAGAAGTCCTGTTCAAACACTTACATGGAAATCTATCAATTTACACTACTTTGTTAATCATTAAAAAATGCTTATTGCAAGCCCACTCCTGCCACACCCGTCCTCCTTTGTGAGACTCTCACCTCTACTGAATTTCAAATCTTTCATTAGATATCTGTGATTTCACAAATCGGACCAGCTTAGAATTTATAACCCGTCTTCAATGCGCAAATGAGAAACATAGTGAAGAGTAGGAAATGTACTTTTAAAAGAGTGTTAACATCATGATGAACAGAGGTGGTTTATATTTTTAATATTTTTATTTACATATTTACAATCCCGTGTTTTATTGATACACACTGTAGAAAGCCCGAGTATATTCAGAGAGCATTTGTTGCTTGATCAGCCAGTGCTTTTGCAGCTTTTCACCAGACATTTCCTATTGAAAGTTGAAGGCTCAGGTATTTGTATGAAGAAACGATATTATAATAATACCGTGTTTTATTACTCCTCCGGAGTCCGAAAACAATAACCTGGTCACAACACTGCACTGTCCTACGTATTGTGTATACACATAACACTTCCATTGAACCTCAAAATGTTGCTTATATTAGCATAGCTTGGGAAATAGCAATATTCCGCAATATCCTGGGAAGTCCAAAACAAGCGTGAAAGGTTAGATTGAATATAAAAGGCGAGGGTCGAACTTTCACGAAAATAAACACTTCTTCCTAATTTCCTTTTAGCTAGAAAGTTTATGTAGTTGACCTATGTTTGTGACAATTTCAAATCAATTCGATACTGCCCTAATAACCTATGCGTTATGACCTGTGCTTTGCCAGAAAACGATTATGGTAAAGATAAAACAAATTAACCGTTGGGATTAGCTATTTTTATTTCTGTTATTACATTTTGCACCCCGTTTTTGGATCGTTTTTGAAGAGCTTGCAATATGCCCCTCTTTGCAAATATGCTGCCGCTTGATCCGAGTTATTTAGTATGTTTTTCATATACAATGATGATTAATTATGAGTAAATCAATAGGTTAAACATGGACATAATTGTGCTGTGCCAGCAAACAAACAAATAAATAAAAAAAGTTGTCATGAAGCCCAATGAAATCTCATGGTGATGTGATAGATGACTGTAGTTTTCAAAAGGCAATATTGGAACACTCGCATGAGTTAGCCTCTCTCTCTGCGATGCAATGTTGATAGGATCTATGTTATCCAACTTCAGGTTAATCGTGGTTTGGTAGAAAGAGGGGGATAGGGGTAAGGTTATGCAATCATCAAAATGAGTCTTGAACTACCCTCGTTATGGATCGTTTCATCTCAACGTCGAATATTCGGGGTACTACCTAATTAGTTTATATAGTCTGTTGCCGAAGCAAAAGATATGATATATCTTTGTATACAGACTGTCCCCCCCAAAAAATACAATCAAAGATTAATTTTTTTGGCCAAAAATTTAAGTTAATCTCAATTGGAGTTTTACTGATTCTTTTTAGGAGTGTTCCAGCTTTTATGATATTTTAGTTAGTGTAGTTTAGGGGTCTGGCTCAGGAGTTATGGCTAATTATCTGAGACAGTTGAAAAACCTGTTGGGCCAGTTTCGGCTATCCGGATATCAACAATTTTCCATTGAAAATCACCTTCAAGACATACCTTATTGAAAATAAAATAACAAGTAGGTATAAAGTGTTGCTTCGAGTAATATAAAATAATTAATAACTTTATAATGTCGCAATTACTAATAAATACATGTAGCATTGGGAAATTCAATTCCAAAAAGTCGTGTTGTCTTAGCTTTACTCCAGGTTTCAGCAGAAGGTAGAACCATAAAAACACCCTTGTTGAAAGCAAACTGAGAGCTTTGAACACAACCACCCTTTCCTTTATTGCTCTTTGTTGAACACTGCAATTTTCATCATAAGCTTATTGCCATCTCTTACATCTTTGGTTTGCGGCCAATGTTTACTGACTACACACGTACACCAGAAAATGGGAACACTCGCTACTGTATCATGTGGTACGCTTCAATTGCCGAACAAGTTCATGAAGTCCAAGTCACAGAAAAACTTAGCCACTTCTATCACCATATGAATCTTTTAATTCAGGGGTTAATCCCAGAGACTGCCAAACATTCGCCGTACTTTTTATCATATGCTCGTGCCGATGTTGATAAATTAAATGATCTTATTTTATACATACCTGACTGGAACAATGTTTTTCATGATGACTGGCCCATAGACAGGGTCTTGACTCCTTACCGAATATTTTTCTCATATGTCATCAGTGTATTCCTAAGGTAACTAAAAACGTAGATTTAAACATGGTTTTTCCATAAAGTGAAATGTATGAGTCCAAAGAAACACAAAGCATATCATAAGCTAAGCATAAGTGAGCTGATTGGGATAAATATCGTACTATAAACAACCAGTTCAATGATACAAAAACGTGCTGTAATAACTCCCACTGGGAAAACAATTTGCTAAATGACAATCTAAAAGTTTCGGTCCTTTTGTACATCCCACGTCGACCCTTATTTATGGCCCCCAACACTCCAACCCCTTTGAAATTGCTAATGAATTTAATGATTTGTTTTCTTGCTATTTCACTAATTCTGATCATGTCAGGGCGGTTACATCGCCAGAGCTTGACATTACCACCATTAGTCACCTTATTGATTAACAAATGAGATTGTTCTGAAAACTATAAGAGCCTTTCCCTGATAAAGATCGTCCCCCGGCATGAAATTTTTGCCGCATGCTAAATTGGTTGTGCTATTTCCATCAGTCCAGTCCTTGCACGTATTTTTTAACATATTTTATCCTCTGGCAACCTACCGCTTAGTTGGAAGACTGCAAATGTTTATACCCGTATACAAAAAGGGTCATCGTGTGATCTTAAAAATATCGGCCCATTGCACTTCATCAATTGTTTGGCAACATGTTGGAGAGCATTGTTTCTGACGCACATCCGCAATCAGCTTATAGTTTACATGGTCCTTTATATTCTGACCAGCTGGTTTTCTCCCTGGAATCTTTGTGGCCGCAGCCCTCAGTGAGCTCTAGGTGAATGGAACAAAATTCTTGATCGCCATACTTCACCAACTCCGGTGTGTGACCTAGTCCCTCTGTAGACTAATATCCGCGCCTTTGATTCCATTTCCCATGCAGTTCTTTTGGAGAAGTTGCACCGGACTTATGGCATCAGGGGCCACTTATTAAATTGGATTCGGCATTAATTTTAAACCGCAGGCAAAGGATTTGTTTTCGTGGCCAAATGTCTGATTTTTGTTTGCTGTTCTCTCCGGTGTGCCTCAGGGCTCTGTCTTGGGGCCCCTGCTTTCAATATTTATGTTAATGATCTGCATCTTCATTTGAAATCTAAATTTTTTCCAGTATGCAGATTGACACTTTCCTTTTTCGTCACCATTAATGAATTCATATGTGCTCAAATTCTCCAAAATTACCTTGCCAGCTTTACTGGTGGTCAAACACAATGCACCCCAACTTAATCCACAGAAGTGCCAAGTTATATGTATTTGTCGCCGTAAAAACAAACCTATCCCTGTATATTTTGTTTCTAACCAAAACTTTCTACAGTTTCCAGTTTACGTCTCCCTTGGTGTTCAGATAACATCTGATTTGTCATGGAAGAACAAGTGTCCAGTGTTTACTAAGAACGTGTCAATCACCGGCGGGCGTCTCCAGAACAGTTGTTGGCAACCAAAACCACGATATTCTTCTCAGCTTATATCAATTGTTTCTCTTATTTTTGCCCTTCTTGATTTTTGCTCGCATTTGGTATGTCATCGTAAAAATCATATAATATTTGGAAACCATCCAAAGGAGGGCTACCAGATTTTATCTTGGTCAGAGAAGGGGTAATCACTCATATGCAGCGTCTGAAACAACTTAATATCATGAACTTAGCCAACAGACGGAAATACCTCTCT
Organism: Ophioderma brevispina; assembly: GCA_023653785.1. Classification (NCBI taxonomy): domain Eukaryota; kingdom Metazoa; phylum Echinodermata; class Ophiuroidea; order Amphilepidida; family Ophiodermatidae; genus Ophioderma; species Ophioderma brevispina. The sequence goes on along the minus strand of JAMKCH010006736.1, from coordinate 155,202 downwards.
ACCTGTTTTTGCCGCAACTTGTCTTTTAAAATACTAGTTTCAGTCAATTTCTGGCAACGTTCTGTAAACTCCCGTCTTCCCTAATTGTTTTTAACGATCAGATAACTCCAAAAACCGATAGTTTTTTCAAGTTTTACCATTCTTGCAAATTTCCCCCGTATGTGGACTGAGCTTTCTGAGCCAGTCAGAGATGATTTCATTGTTTATAGCAGTAGGACATGTTTTAAGAAAGCGTCTGAAAACATTTCATCGAAATAACTTTGAAGAGCTGGAGCTGGCCTCCTACGTAATTTTTATTTTCTAAAATGTATTTTTTATAAATTTGTTGTCTGCAGTCTGCCATATCCTTCCCTTTGCATTTCCCCACACCTGTCTGCTGGTTTGTGAGGGTGGGTGTTTAGGGTTCTTAAGTTAGTTTCGGGTGGTGGTGTGTGGCATCTGGTATGAGGGTTTTGGTGGTTTGTGGTTAGTGGGTTATTGGACAGTTTGTTTTCTTGTTCAATTAATTGGCTGTCTGAATTTCTTTTTTTTCAAATGAAAAATTGGGGGGGGGAGTGCAATATTGAAAATATTTTGTATTTTAGCACTTGTGTTGTGCTTTGCCCCAGTGAGTCGGAGGAATCACATCCTTTGGACGACAGCGGTTTCCTTTTCCTGATTTCCTCCTGGCTGCTCCCTGAGGCAATTTAATTTTATTTTTAATATTTCTTTTTTTGATATGTCCTGTATAATTGTCAATTTTGATGTTCTTAACCGAATATGTAAATAAATCAATAAATATATTACATCCTCTATACTAATACAGTATAATAAACTCTCATCTATCCCCAACATTGTTGGGACTAAATTCCAAACAATAAAAGCTTTTAACAATTGCAAAAAGGCAGTTGGCACTTTAGTTGACTTTTATATATATTTGTTTCTTCCATTGTCTTCACGCAGGGCAATAAATGCCGTTTAATATGGAAAATAATTTAACATGGTTAAGAAGAAATTCCTATTCACATTGCTCTTCGTTATTGCTTTACAATTAAATTAGGGCTACGTTTGGGCAATAAACACCATTCATAACCGTGGGATAAATTGTCCGATAGAAAAAGGTACCCATAATTTTGCACACACACACGATTTGCGTCCCTTCAAATAGTATTTCACATCCTCGACTGAAATTTTAATATCACGTTAATTTGTATCACCATAACAAATTTTTAAGTTTTAAGCCTAAATGATATTAAAAAGCGAGCACTCTTTTTTCTTTTGAACCTTTCAGAGCTTTGCTTAATAAAAATAACAACATTCAGATTTTGCAGAAAAAAAGTAATTAAAATAAGCATAGGAGTATCAAAGCTGAAGGCAATCTAATAAAGACAAAGAGATTCCACGTACTTTCAACAGTTTCTTTGGACAACAATTTTACGATATTTTGCCGATTCCTCTAAAAAGCCCTGAATTAGTGGGATATGATGATCAGTTTCTGGTCCAACGCCGCCATTTCTATAAGACGAGCGATGCAAATTTAGTTTTAATGTTTTGGCTTAAAATTAGGAACAAGTCATTGTCTTTGAGATATATTGAAATGCAACAAAATTAAACAAAGGTGAAAAATTCAAGTTTACACAGTTAGTACATTAATTAGCTGTTGATATTTACCATTAAAGAACCTACTTTTCAAATAGCATATTTTATTATATTTTGGTATAGGGAATGATTTATCCACGCGCAGATATTTAGCCGCGCAGGAATGTATCATAATTTAAATCATTGCTTTTAGCTGATAAAGAGTTCATTTGTATTTTAAAATTATTTTTCTATCAATAATTATTTATTTACATGATTGTTAATATATATAAGGAAAATCATACCGTAAGGTAAATAATAAATTCTATTTCATCCGGCCGGCCCGATGGTGGGAAACGGGTGAGTTCATTACGACCCACCATAATTTCATTTACGCGACGGTAGAAAAACAAAGAAGTAAACACAACACGAAAAAATATGAGCTATCTTGCTAGAAAGACCAATTGTTAAAAACTGAAAATACCAAAAGAAAGCCACGCTCTAGTCAAATCATTTTGATACGTTATTTGCATAGATCGCGTTCATAAACTATGTAAGTCTTTCGGTTGCATGAAAATCGCTGCACGACTAGTTTTAGCAACCCAAGCAAATATTTCAGTTAAATGCTCATTTTATCAGGGATGGGTGGTTACCCCTAAATTGTCCTGTGGTGCTCAAACACGTCAAAAGCTTCCAGGTATTGTTTTCCATATCTTTTCAAATAATTAAGCAAAATTAAAAGAACAAATGCGAAGATAGCTAATTCAACGGGGTTCAGGTATCCCGTCATAGTTGATAGGGGTTGCCACTGAAGAGTAATTGTATGGTACATTTTTGAAAATATTCGGCCTAAAACTATTTTATATAAAATGGTCATTTGCTATCATTTAGAGCTGAAAACCTAAGGAATGTCCAATTTGCTTTTTTTTTTGGTGTAGAATAGGATTTCTCTTATAATAGACTCTGTGTCTGTGTGAAATGACAATTTTGTCGACCATCGCCGAGGTCGTTGTGCACTTGGGTAAGGCACTTTACCTCACTTGCTTCGTCGGCCCAAGCGATATTCGAGTAGCTGTTATGGGGAATATTACAATCTAAGTGCTGATAGGATTGTGCGCTTGGCCAGCTGCAGGCTAGATAAGCGGAAAATGATTGTGACGATGTTCTAATGGCGGCAGCGTAATATATAGGCAACAGCGCTGTGATCTTGATGAAATGGCGCTTTATAAAAGCTAATATATATTATTATTATTATGTAAAAGAAAAACAAGGACAAAAATAAATGCCATTAAAGTGAAATAATGGACCAGTAGTGTTCAATGTTAAGTTAGTGGTCTCTCCTAAAAGGGATTGGTACTTTTGGTATTTCTTTAAGTTTTGACAAAGAAAATTAATAACATACATATTTACTTTAGTAGGAATTGCACATGCTTGTTTTTTTAACTAAGAAAAACTCGTTTGATTTCGGCATTTCTTGGGGGAAAAATCCCTATAAAAACACAAGTAATTAAAATACCAAATAAATGAACAAAACAGAGAAATAAAACTGAATTAAAAATAATAAAATATAAATTAAATCATTAATATTTATTGAATTAATTAATAAAATAATGTGTTTTTTTTTACTCTTTTGATTTGTGAGTTTGTTTTTTGTTTTGTGTTAAGTTTTTAGTTGACATACTAAAATTCTTTTTTTCTCGTTGTGATGGTGGCTTGCTACTGATGCTTTGTATAGGGACACTTACAATAAATCATCCACAAAAATTATGGTTTTGGGATGTGGCTGTTCCATCGACCAGCATACGGTGAATCATCTCATTTGGGAATCTAATACAGGTCATGTTTAAAATAAAGAAAAAAAGAAAGGAAATGAAATAGATTGTCGTGTGTGTGTGAGTGTAAGCGAGAGCGAGCGAGAGAGAGAGAGCTACAAAGTAAAAAACAGAGTGATACTAATACCCCAAACTAAAAAAAATAAAAAAAATAAAAAAAATCGTGCAATTTTGAAATGGTATGATAGCTCCCCTAAAAGAGGATCTCTTAGAAGTATATGTAAACCCCACATGGAATCAAATGAAACACGACCTCAAAAATAAAAACTGGTATTCTGCTTTTTCCAAAAAAATTTCGCACAAAGTATCATGTGGACCTTCCAGTTTGTAAAGAAAGTGTGCTCAAACCAGAGATTAATTGTATTGGCCATCACCATAATTCCCTGCCAACGAAAGATTTTAAAGCATCTATTATTGCGTCATTTGTATTCATATACACCAGAAAGTCATACATTCCTTACATTGTATAGACCAGTAACGCAATGTTGTAAACATGTTAGGGGCCTAGTATCTTGAATAGGTCGGCCTGACTGTTACACACTGGGCAATTGTATCTGTTAGAGTTTTAAAAATATGGGCCATAACGCTTGGCAGGCATGGATTGGCAGTTAACAAAAGAAAGTGACGTAGGATGTTAACTGGTCTATTGTCTTCAAAGTGTAAAAGTGATTCGATTTACTCTATATTTCAATTTAAAAAAATGGTCCAATTTTCGTATTTGTTGAATAGAATGGGGAAATTGTATACTAGTACAAAAGATAATTATCAGCGTAATTCTTTCCGATGAGGATATTATTAAATGAAATATAAAAAAGTTTACATCAGTGATATGGGAAAGCTGATTTTACGTCCTTCATTGTTTGCTACCTCTTTTAATCTGTATTTCTAACTTTATTTTATTTATCTAATTTAAAATATTCCTTATTTTACTTTTAATTAACACGTCTTATAGAGGGTAAACTTCAATCCATGATCCCAAGCACAAGCGCACTTTCCGTAAAAAATACATATAGAATCATAATATAAATACATACAAAATTAATTAGAGGGTAAAATGGACCGAATTTCCTATTTGTTCCATTAAGAAATGGAAAATTTGTACCAAAGATATAATTATTACCGTAATCCCGTTTCCTTATGGAGGATTGACAACTTTGCCAAAAAATCAGCGCTTCTAGGTTTTAGGTACCCATGATATGTGAAAACTTTCGTTGCACCTTTCATCGGCATCATCAAAGAATACCCCTTCATCCTCACCAGCAAGATCGCGGACAACTGAGCACAACTTGGGATACAAATTAAAAAATTCAGGACTGAACATTCAATGATTTTATTTTGTATGTTGGCCTACATATTAATTGTATTTCTAACTTTGCTTTATTTAAATTCCGACGATATTTTGCTTATTTGTAAATGTACAGAGGGTAACCCCAATCAGTGATCCAAGCACTGCACTGCTTACCATAAGGGCCTCTTTCGTAAAAATTACATTCAGAAACATAATGGTAAATACATACAAAATAAATTTAAAATGCCTTTTTAAATATATCACTGTAATTATATATACAGCTTAGAAAGTAGTTAAACCCATTGCACTTAATGCTAAATATTACACAAAAACCTTGTGGAGTAAAAATAGAAAGCAATATTTCAAACGAAATTGCGTATGGCCAACACAGCAAATACTAAAGAAAAACAGACCAAAGCAGAAAAAAATGACCTTGTGAGATTGTAATCCAAAATTAATCGCTTCAGATTTTTTTCTTGGAACTTTTCGCTTCTGACTTTGCATTATCAGAAGGATTAACACTAAGATTAGTTTGTGTACTTTTAAGAGATAGTATTTCAAGATTGTTGTACTTTGCTAATTCCGGCTTTTCCGTGGGTTTGAGTTTTGCAATACTTCTGTATACCTGTGAGTCAGTAAATCTCACTACACACGTCAATAACCGGATATTTCTAATCCATTTAAAAAGATTCTGATTCAGTGTTTGATGCAATATCATCTACACAATAACTTCAAATATGATGCCTATTTACTAAATTATTTGGATCAAATGCTCATTAAATAGGCAGAGTGGTTGGTTAATTTTAGGTTAATATTTTATATTAGCCTCCATTTCGTGATTAAAAAAATATTTTTTATTTTATTTCAAATTTTACTTAAGAAAGATTTCTCACGGCAAAAGTACTTTGTTTATTATGGAAAAGAAAAATGGAATTCCCTAGTGGTATATTGAGATCACGCAGGTGTTATTACTTATAGAAAACGGTGCAAGAGATGAAAGAGTCCCCCAAAATGCTAATTTAGAACATGGATCAAATTGTTTATGCTTTGAGATATTCAGATTGCAAAAATAGGTAGTTTCCCATGATGTCATTAAAGCGGCATGGCACATTTTCACAAAATATGAAATTCTTCAATTTGCTCTCAAATGATAGTCTAGGCCATTGGAAGAACAGAGATATATTTTACACATAAAAATAAACATACCCAAAATAGGTAGGGACATTGAAGAGGATAAGATATCCAGGTAATTGTATGCTAAATTTAGTTTTCTATAACTTTAATCAACAAATGTGTATATTACATGAATATTTGAATACTCGTACTCACTGATATTAAAACCACAAGGTTATAGCACCGGGCAAACAGTGTGCATAGCGTGGGAACATTCATACGGCGTGCGTGTTTTGTCTTGTGTTTAAACGCAATTTTCGTCGTCTGCTTGAATTTCGCGTCGCCGGCGACGCTAAATTACAAAATCGTCCGTTTACCCATAGGGAAGCTGATTTGGTCTTAATCATTTCGGGTGAGGGCTTGTGTATATAAAAGTTTCACAACCATGGCAAAATATCGATTTTGAAAAAATCTTAAGGGCTCGCACTATTTTCAATGTGCCAGTGGTCTCTTTAAGGTTGATGATGCAATGCAGATGATGTAAATTTATGTAAGTTCTAATTGGATAGAGGTAGGCTATGTTTATGCAAGATGATGCTTGAAATATTATTATTAGAGTTGTTGGGGAATCTGGCTGTGAGATGATAAAAAATGTTCACTGGAAAGACTCGGGGCAAGGGCAACGTGGAAAGTAGTTAAATTTAATCTCCAGATTGGTAGATTGGTGGTGCAGTACCAGTGCTAATATTTTGGATAACTCAGGAGCTTGAAGCTGAACTGGGCTGCCTGTCAATATTTGAGGCAAAAAGTTTTCCAGATTTGGAACCAAAGGATTTCGACCTTGTTGCCCTAAAAGTGGACATTTGCGACGCAAGATTTTGGTGATTTAAAACACTTGGATATTATACTACAGTGTTTTGGTGTAGTCGAGAGGACAGTACCGTTTGTCTTGAACTGCTGGACAAAGTTACTTTCAGGACTGAGACGATTCCTGTGGATTATAGCGTGGATTACTTAGCATGCTGTCATTTTGGTGTCTTTGCTGTGAGAACATAATCGTTGTTGAACGCCAATGCTTTGTTTTTTTTTTTTTTTCTTTCTGGGGAACATTAGTGGATATTTAAATCTTTTAAAGGAAGATAGTAACAATCATTTATTCCATATTATTGAATTGTAATTGTGTTTTGGACATACCAAATTCTTGAAACAATGTGATTAAAATTATATTAAATCTGTGTTTTAATATAAATTCAGATCACTTGTGCACTTAGGCTTATGTTTGTGTTTAAAGGGTATTTCTGACCTTTGACGTCCACGAGACATAACAATATAAACATACTTAACACTATATGGTAACGAATCGGATATAACCAACGACTATGTATAAGCGTATTATTTGATCTTTATTCATAGATAACCACTTTCTCTATCTAAACTATACAGTTCAAAATAAATAAGTCCCCCCTGACAAAGGTACACTTTTCTGGAAAAGTTAGGCTCCTTAACCTGTTACAAAAATGTGAAATGTTCACTGCAATGTTGCACATTTAATATGCAAAAAATATCACACAATAGTTAATCTTCTCCTGAAATGACGTCATTTATTAAATTTAATGACGAATTAAAAATGACACTTTCGTGCATAGGATTTAACAATCGAGAAAATCCCGGACGGAAAAGTACCAACATGCCTAGTACAACACAGGAATACCACAGACACTTGATTTTGGTACCAATGGATAGCTATGGTCATCTTCTTTCCATTGCTATCAAAACGAGTACCAACATGCCTAGAATTACGTCAGGCTGACGTTATTAAAGTTCACATGTCAGCGCAACTGTCAATTTCCATAGTACACATTGTTTAATAGGGGAAAATGTGTTTTTTCACCAAAAAAAGTTTGGAATATCCGATTTCCACACGGTTTTTGCTCTCTTTAATGGGATATGACTAGTTTTATACTCAGAGAGTTTTAGTGCTACATTTTTTGAGTCGGAAACATTGCGAAATATCAATTTTCAACCCTTAATCCAGTATTTTTATACTTTCCTCAACGTATGACGTCATAGTGACGTCATAATGGAAATGTTGGTTTTTAATTTGATACCAATGGAAAGAAGTAACTCCAAGCTATCATGTGGTACCAAATTTATGGGAATCGGATGTTCAGTTATAGGGGAAAAAGAATCTGTTAAAAAATCTTTAAAACTTGATTTTCTCGACTTTTAAAAGCCCTATGCAAGAAAGTGCCATTTTTTATTTGTCATCAAATTTAATAAATGACGTAATTTCAGGGAGAAGGTCAACTGCTGTGTGAAACTTTTTTGCCCATTAAATGTGTAACTTTTCCGTGTACATTTTACATTTTTGTAACAGGTTAAGGAGCCTAACTTGTCTAGAAAAATGCACATTTGTCAGGGGGGACTTACTTTTTTGAACTGTATAATATGCATAGGTGTATTTAAATAGTCAAATCTCCACTAAATATCACATAATGTTCGCCATCAACGGCAGACATTTGTTTTTAAAATTCTCTCAAAAAGATCACAGAAGAAGAAACTCTGATCACGATGACTATTTGATGTATATGCGTCAATCAGAAAAAAATGACATTAAAATGATAAAACGGCCGATGGTGAGCAATACCTTATCTATCAATACCTTTACCTATAACGACCAGGTCAATTTTAACCCTGATCAGTATATTGACACCTCAAATACTTTTAAGTGTTATGGCGGATAATCATTTAACCATTCCATTGTACTGAATGTTCACTTTGGCACAATGTGTGTGCTCGCAGTGTTTGTGTGTGCACGCGGAGGTATGAGTTTATGTGTGTGTATGTTCGTGATTACAAATGCACTTGATTTAAGTTTATTGATTATGTGTTTGAGTACTTTATTTTGATTTTGATAGACTTTCAATCTTAAAATCTTAAATATTAACATTGGGTTGCTTTGTGGAAAACATGTTCACGTGCATATGCCTATGTATATGTGTGCATGTGTGTTGATAGGTCTCGAAATGTCTATGTGCTTCAGGTTTCAGAATTATGTTTGAAGCCAACCTGTTTTAAATAACTCTTAAATTTCAATTAAAAACCATTCAGTTTCAATAAAGCATACTTCGCGCATTGCTAAGCAAACACTTTGCTTATTGACCTTCCATTTAATGACCATTATATTACCTTTATTGTATTGTTACGGATACCCTCTGGGTCGGAAGATGACGCCCTCTGTTGGTCTAGGTGATTCCGTCGGGTCAAGGATGAAAAAGGTCAAATAAGAGGAGAGAAGAAAGCCATGTTGTTGAAAGTTTGACGATGATGAATGATTAAGGAACATTAAAAGGTGGATATTAACCGAAGCGAGTGTCTCAGACTGTTACCATTTGACTCAATTCCCCAGGGGTTAAAACACACACAACCCCACGCAACATGTGGTGCAGAGAATCCGCGGGTTTGTATCGGTAATCAATTTCTGTCCATGCACAGACAGTGACATTGTGATGTAGGCATGATGATACCCGTGCGTGAATGATGTGCAGTTTTTTTTTTTTTTTTTTTTTTTTATTATCTCGGTCTGTGAAGTGTGCATTTCTGCTTCCCTGGGACTGGCCATCTCATGGAGTGCAGGAATCCCTCTCACAGTTTTGTCCTTGTTGCACGTATAGTTCTCGAGAATGCATGCATCTAGAGACCTGGTCTAGCTATGTAAACACACACGCATTCATTTTTACTGTGAAATATGGGAATCAAGTATTGAAATTGTTGACTTATTGAAGAGTTTAATATAACACACACACTCTACACCTACATTGTACACTCAACACACACACTCTACACCTACATTGTACACTCAACACACACACACACACATAGCACACATGCATACAGACCCCACCTTAACACTGTCATACTACATCTAACTTCACCACAACACACCTACACCTCAACACATGCATAAATACACCCCTCCACCTCAACACATAGACCATATCTAACTGTACCACAACAAACACACCACCTCAACATGAATACCACACCTAACTTCAGCACTACACACACTTGTGACCACACTTCAACACATGCTCACTACACCATGACATTCAAGACATACACATGTTCAATTGAGTAGTTTAGTTGTATAACTTGTATGTTTTTAACAGTTGTATTTTAAAGATAAAAATTTTTCACAACTTTGGCTCGGTGGAACTCGCCTGGAGGCAGCAGGGGGTGTTGTTACGGATACCCTCTGGGTCGGAAGATGACGCCCTCTGTTGGTCTAGGTGATTCCGTCGGGTCAAGGATGAAAAAGGTCAAATAAGAGGAGAGAAGAAAGCCATGTTGTTGAAAGTTTGACGATGATGAATGATTAAGGAACATTAAAAGGTGGATATTAACCGAAGCGAGTGTCTCAGACTGTTACCATTTGACTCAATTCCCCAGGGGTTAAAACACACACAACCCCCACGCAACAGTATTGATCAATTGTATTGGCACCTTTCAGTTCACCTTTTACTCTGTGCGTGAATAAAAATATTTCTTCAATTTTATTTGTTTTCTTTCAAGTATCTAGAAAATGAGATATTTTCATGTTTTTGCAGAGTCATGATCGTGCTTTACATGTACAGTTTTCAGCAGATGGCAGAACGTAATATTGTAATAAACGCAGTAGTTGTTAGTGTTATTAATAACGTAACGTTAGCAACGGAGAGACACAAAACAAAAATTTGAGCAAAACAATGACTAATTGTAACTTTAATTCAGAACAGACAACTAACAGTGTCATTTACTAAGGAATCGTAACTAATAATTGGGCTTTGTCATATATTAAAAATTTTAATCGAAAATTGCAAACATATTATTTCATCAATTACAGCACTCACAAAGGAACATGTTGATGTAAATTCAGTCTAATGTTATTTATTACAAGAGGCTCAACCTTGTTTGAAGAGAATGTTCTGATCAAAATGCCGACTTTAATTAACACTGAGTTACATTATGCTCATCAACCAGGACACATTTCATTGAATGTACTTGTACATACATTGACATTGAAACTAAACCTTGTGTGTTGTGGGTATTCATATTATACCCCAACAAAAACCAATGGTTGTATTGTTCTAAATAATTGGGGAATGAAATTTACTAAACTGTGTCAAGGGAATTGAGATTTTAATAGTCATAGTGATGTGACCGTGACAAGACAATCTTGAAGATATAACACGACCATATTTATATTACATTCTGAGGGAATAAAGATACTCACATTACGTAATGTAGAGATTTGTTGACAGAGCTTCCATTAAATTTCCACAGTATTTGCAAGCCCCTCCTATTATAACAACTGCTGATTAAAAAAGTATTAAACTTGTTATTGTATATACTTATTTGTACTTGAATATTGCAAAAAATGTATCCACCCCTCGTTATGATATGTGTACTCTAAAGATTTCATATGATACTGTACCGGTGAAATATACAAAAAGCATTTTATTGCATCATATTGATATATTTATGGTCTCATATTTTGCAACCGTTAAAAAAGGATATGAAATAAAACAAGTCATGGGGCTGTATTACAAACGGGCATTCTAAATACATTAATATATTAATATTAATAATCGTATACCGTCGACTTTCAGAACCAAGACAGAGATATTTCAAATAATTTATTACTTTTGAAGCTATCTTAAGATATCTTAAGATCGTTGTTCTTATTGATAGACATCACTTCGTGAGGTATTCATAACCAATCAAAAATGACTTGGCAGGGTAAGCGAAAGAAGCGCCCTCAATAGTTGTAATTAAGCTGATGAATGCATTTTGCACTATTGCGTGTACATAATACTCGGTTTTCATGAGGTATTCATTTTTCTTCTAAAAGCCATAAACAAGCTAAAAAAAATATGAAAAATCCAGAGAAAAAAAAAGGGGTTTGAATCTACGTAGCAACCCACAACTATTAATAATTCATACAACTTCAAAATCACACTTGAGATTTATATTCATGATATTATGAAACGGTTTTCTTCATTGAGTGTCACTGTTACTATAACAGAAGCTGGTCATTTGGCTATGTTTCAGAGCTCAGGGAAAAATCTTTGGCATATTACATATTACTAATTCTTGTGCAAAGTCTTGTTCAGCAAACATACAAGTGAGTTCTGGTAGACAGTGTTACTTTGTCTGGTGAGTAAGCAACGTGGCGTAACCAGCGGGGGGGGGGGGGGCAGCAAGCCCCCCAACGAAACCCTGCCCCCCGCTCGCCCCCCCAATGAATGACTTTTTGTACAGTGTCTATGAGACAGGACCCAAATAAGCCCCCTCAAAAAATGCCTGGGCACCCCTTCTGCCCCATTTGCAAAGGATTGGTTACGCCACTGGTAAGCACAAAGCTATTATGCTTTTAGAATATTGTTTATGGTCTCTTTTCTATTTTATGCACCCCCGATGGAGAATTTCTTTTTAAAATGACCCTTTTCACCCAAAAGAATGGGAAAGCCACTTTACTAGTTTAGATAGATATCTCAATAACTTACGCACAATAAGTATTTTCCGTTCGGGGGGGGGGGGGGGTATAATAAAATTTCGATTTCTTATTTAAGTCTACACTTTAAAATTTACTCTAAAAGTGCCATTTTCTCCATAAATATGAACATTTCGGTTTTCAAAGTTGGATCATAAAAAATCAATGACAATATGATTTGTGAAAATGGGTACCAGATAACGCCAATGTCAAAACTAAGGGCGCTTATCTCTGCTTATCTTGCAGGTTCCCTTGTCTTTTAAGCGGTCTAATGAATATCGCTGTGTAATGAAATAAAATCGATACGTGCGTCTGCTTGAAACCTAAAGAGAATTTTCAAAGACTTTCAATTCAGGTCATATAGGACCATCAATGATCTGAATTTATGTATGTAATAATGCAAATTTATTATAATTTTGATCAATTTGATTTGGTTTAAGAATTTCAAAATTCAAAATGTCAATAACAATTACAATGGCAATAACAATTAAATACAATAAAGTCTTCATAAAAATTAATAAATACATCGTGAGTAAAAAAAAAACTTGACCCTGATTGTTTCCTCTATTTTTAATTTTTAAATAACATATATCTAACATATATGATAACATCGGAAAGCCTATTGCATTATCTTTGATTTCCAATCGGTTAAGTATAGGCCGAACTACAGTCTTTTGAATCAAGCAGTCAGTGTTTACCCCTATTCACGGATTCCTATTCGAATGCACGGTGGCCAACTAAGCAAATTACTCCCAAAATCATGATAAGGGTATGTCTATTTTTATGTCAAATAAAATGGTATCTTAAAGGTGTAAAAGCCAGTGATAACGGTAAGTTTTATTTGATTTTTTAAGACATATTTTGGTCTATAAATATAATATCCTTAAAGCTCAAAAGGTTGTCACCGATGTCTGTTCCTTCATTGGTATGGTTCATTCACCTCTAGAAACTGATACGTATATCAAGTTACTTTATTTTTCAAATGATTATTAAGGACGTTATTAAATAGCGTCACATTTATTCAGCTTTCAACAAATAGTCTGATTTTATTCTGGACACTGATTTCCATCGCTGAACGCCGTTCATTTGAATGTAAATCCGTGGACAAAGTACAAAACCGACTACTTACTTCAAACGACTGTAGCTCGGTCTATATCTAACTGATGTGAATGATCTTTGCAGCAAATTTAAGATAATGAACTAAGCTTTTAGATGATATCACATATGTAAGATATGTGTCACTTAAGAATTCAAAATGGCGGACACAGTCAGGGTCAATTTTTTTTACTCACCCTGTACTTATGTTCACTCTGATATGACAATTCATGTCCTGAATTACAAGAATTCTGTTTTAAAAGGATTGTGTGTGCTTGCGAAGTTATTTATTCCGGTAGAGTATCAAGTGTGTGTATTGTTGGTGTATGTGATGTGTTTGCTAACGCATTTGTTTTTAATGACAGCTATCCTACGGAGCATACTCACCCCGTTTATCAGATCGCACGACCTACCCATTATTTTTCCGAATGGTACCTCCAGAATCTGTACTCAACGTTATAAAGATTGCGATCTTGAAATATTTTGGTTGGAAAAAAGTTGCTACCATTAATCCACCGGGCGATACATTCACAGTGGTAAGTGTTTATTATTATTATTATTAATAATAATATTATATGGGATAACTAGCAAATCTTGCCCAAGGCCACAAACACATTGACCACAGTGGGGCTCGAAATCACGATCTTAACACTCTAATGATCACGTGTCCTGCACTTTTCCAATAGACCACACGTGCTCAAGGTACAGTGAGTCACAAATACGTACAGATTTCTTGATATACACTTTCCTTTGCTGCACACATCCTGCCTTCTTGGTAAAATATTCAATATAAAAAGGGATAGCATTGTCTAAGGTGCTCCACCAAGCAAATCCATTGGTCACATGCCCGATAGGCATAATGCCACGGATTATAAGCGAAAGTCTTGGGAAGGATGATGACAACTCTATAAAACTGAAATGCAACTGGCAGTTATTTTCTTCAAGATGTTAACAGATAACGCCTTAATATTTTTCGATGTTGAGTATCATTATTATATTGTTAATTGTAGATAGTTAACTTACGTACTATTAGCTAATATCTAGCTGGCAGTCCGTGCCGAAGTACTAAGGCAATTGGTTAGAAATTCAGCTCATGTACTTTCACGATTAATAAAAGTTTTTGTATCACAGTTTTTTGATAACGGTGATAATCGCTGTATCTATTGTTAAGTTTTTAGAACCCATTTCTTTCTAAATGAAAGAAACATTACTAAACGCATTTGGTCCTACCTTGGGGGGCCATTTTGGCTGGTCTCTTGGATTGGTGGGAATTCTTCTAATAAAACGCACTTCCAGTCTTTACTACTATTCACAATGAAAAGCCATTTTGAGAGCCGTGCTGTTAATTGAAAGGCCCGGACTCTTATCTTAGACTATTAAAACCTGAGTTTCCGAGCCCCGGCCGTGGCCAACGTGTTTTGTGCCCTTGGGGGAGATGCCTTATCTCAATTGCCTCGCGACCAAGTGACCATTGGGTAAGCTGTTCTGGTGATATTACACATCTAAGTGCTGTTCAGTTTGCACTAGTTGCATAGTTTGAGACCACCAACAGGAACCCAAATTTCACAATGCTTACACTTTCTTTTAAATATTATACACTATGTTCTTTGATTTTACCCTTTTTGGCGGCCATCATGGATAACCGATCTTAGAATATATTTCTTGGAAAATCTAACAATGGAACATTAATTATTAATGATTATAAACCAAATTCCATTTTTTTTATGTGTACACCATATTTATGATGTTTACCAATTTGGGCAAGCCATTTTTTGACGCCATATTTTTTTTTATTAGGGGAAAATCAAATATTGGCAATTAACTTCCCTTAGAAACCATAGTGTACAGAGATTTCTTTTAAGCTTGACACAGTCTTATCGGATTTTCAATGCACATTTTTTCTATATTTATTTTAAAGTTTGGCTGCCTTTGGGATCCCATCTTGAATTTATCAACAACACCAACAAGAACCAAAACAACAGCACAACACAACATAACAACCACAAACAACATAACAACCACACCACCACATAAACAACAACAACAACACACCACAACACAAGCACAACACAAGCACAACACAACATAACACACAACAACAACCAACACTACCCAACAAACAACCAGTTTTTATTCTTCCAGCAAAGATTGTGAGGCTATTGTTGCACGGGCGTTAACGTTTGGGGGTTTCCGAAAATTGCGCTCATTATTATGTTGTATCATAGATATTTCCAGGCATACTATCTGTGTGTTGCCCGTTATTGAAAATGGAGCATTCTGATTGGTCGGCTTACTGCCCATTATTCTGCAATAATGGGTCACAAATACATTTTCTTTGAATCAAGGATGGTTTTAGGTAATAGAACATAGACAATAAAGTTTGGCAGTATCTATTTCTCATAATGTACCTCGGCCGGAAAATAACAATACTGGGCTCGTGCTGTGCCGCACCCATTATTGATTTTTTTCCGACCTCGACCCATTATTCGCCCATACACGATACTGCATCACCGTTATTTCTATTTACGGTAACGACAATATTGGCTTTGAAAAGCAAACTGGTCATGACAAAATAGATTATATGTGGACACCCCCCAATCGTTTTGTTTTTATTAATGACACACCTGCCTTTCATGCTTGCAGGGTTAAAGCATTTCATTGGATTCTGCTTCCTACCAATCCTTCTGTGCCTATTGTCCTTGTTTGTTTTTTGATGATTTGTGTTATTTTTTCTTGTTTGTGTTAGATTTGCCCCCCTTGTAAGAGTAACTGATGTAGCAAGTGTTCTTGTACAACAACTTTTTTTGTTTTTTTTTATATGAGGAACGAAATTTCGACCTAAATAACGTCTGAAAATTTGTCAATACCAATACCATTTTTCCGCATTACCCACACACAAGCTTTTAATAATGATAATAATAATAATAATATAATAATAAAGTGCTTGATTTTCAAGATGTTCAATATGCTTGGCTTATTTCAAATATAGTATTATTATAAAAAATAGTATAGACCGAATCAGCGGTAATTCAAGGGGGGGGGGGTGCGAAGAGATCCACCACCCGTTTTAATGTGTTTTAAAAAAAAAATCCGTTAATTGTCATCTAAAATACTTGCAATCAGAACACGTGGACCTTGTTATAACTCTTTGTCATATCTTTTAAGCAATTTTCAAGACCTTACCTACCCTTCTAATGCAATCTATGAACTCATAATGAAACAATTATGTCAAAAATCATGTGTATTTGTAATTATATCGAGTAAGCATTTGCGATAAATTACTTGCAGGCAACAAGCGACTTCCGAAAAGAGCAGAAAAGAAGGAACAAATAATTGTTTCGGAACCTTTTACTGATGAGTCCACTGTTCAAGTTTCAAACATTAAAGTAGTCTTCTTTTTAACATGACTTGCGTGCCTGGTTAGATACCTTATCAGGGGAATACAAGCAGCCGATATAGTACTTTTTTCACACTATAGTTCTTTGTCCCTTTTATCCACGTTGCAACGATCAAGACAAACACAACAAGGCACACAACCACATGGAAGTAAAAAATGAAATGAGGTGAATAATGATTGACAGGGGACAAACTAACACTGTCACACCCAAATTTGGGAACATTGGATGTACGTATATACCTATATCTGTCCTAAGTATCTACAAACGGCTAACAGATTGTCTCCGAAAATTATTATTCTTTTAATCTTTTAATTACCGACAATCTTGGCAACGAATTATATCACACTAAATATCTGCAATGAGAAAGATATGTAACAACATTGTTAAAAAAAAAAAAAAAAATTTTCCTTTTTCTTTGATCTATAAGTTTATTTTTTTGTTGAACAAATTTAACTGGTGCAGTATTAGTCGTTGTTTAACTTAAATAAATTTATGATACAAATGATTGGCATTATTTTTATTGTTGGAGAACCAACTGTCCTAACCTGTAGGTGATTCTAACTGTCTTAATAGTGCCTTGAGAGAGGGCAGAGGTTGAATATGATAGAAAATTATGGTGTTTTAAAAATAAATAAAATAAAATAATGTCTACGGGAATGTCCTTTAAAACGAATAAAGACACTTTTAGTGACGGTCTGTCTCAAAAAGGAATATTAAGGAATAAAGTAATAATTAACAACCGTTACACCAACCGCTTGTAACGATGTCCTCGGGTTGTGTAGTGAAAAGTCAGGTGTGTGTCTACGGTTGTATGTTGTATATGAGTACACCCACACCCCTTCCCACACTCTCATTCAGTGTGAAACTCAAACACACTTAGCTTTCAATCATGCGTTATTGTTTATTGTCTTTGGAAGCATGACTCCAGAGATTCTACAATTCCTTTTATAACGAATCAGTAGATGACTACTGATTCGTTATAAAAGGATCTAACAAGACCTAGATTACTGGGGGAGAATTAGAGAAAGCGTCCTGTGGGTCCCACCTGTCAAACTACTGCGAAACGAAGCAAAGTTAAAACTGCGAAGCAAGCAGCGAACTAATCTCTACAACTCCAAATACTGTTTTCCATTACCACTCATTTCTTAAGTATCCCATAATTCATGACTAGACCTCAGCGCATGCCTTTTTCTAAGGTCTGCCGTGACTGTTAGCGTCCCCATTGAATGTGGAAGGGTTTGTTCCAATGCAAAAGTCATCATTGCTGATTGTTAACAATCTCCATTGCGATGTCCTATGTCTGCAGGAAACCCACATAGGAAGCAATACCCACCCCCCGCCCCCATACCGGAATGGTCCCTTGCCTGCCACCGCGAGACCCATCCACATACGGAAGTGCTATATTTTGTGAGAAACAGTCACGAAGTAGAAGTCAACCTCAAGTTCTGATGATAACAACATAAGAAGTCTCACCATTGAGCTTAGAGCTCTGTCATAGTTACATCGGTCACAACCTCCATCAGTAATTTCGAGCACCCTCAACTCAACCCTGGGAATTCCACCAACCTCCACTTCTTCATTGGCGACATCAACAGCCTCGTACCCTATGGGCTACAATGAACTAACACAGACGGATCAGCTGTCGAAGATTGATAAAGTCAACAACTCCGTCTCCTTACGACTTCCAAGCTGCCACCATCATTTCAAAGTGCCCTTTTGGAAGAGAGGTTCCAACCCTGTCTAGCTATTGTAGTCAAAACATCTCTAACCTTGGTAGCAAGATTGTCCTGGATCCCTGGTTCCACAAACTCAACATCGACCAATCGGTAATCAAGTCAGAACGCTGCATAAGACCAAACAAAGTGCCTTTAAGACGCCACTTTAACTACTGGAATCAGACTGGCAAGGATTCACTGATGACCCTTGATCAGAACGTGAAGGAGGATGCCCAACCCCATAACTATTACAACTGTGCAAATTTGCCAACTGTGACAGACTGCACGGAGATTCATCCCCAGGCCTGTAGGACGGAAATTCGACCAGGCAATTTCAAGGATGTGCTAGTCGAAGAATAATCAAGAGTATATCTCATTTTTGAAGCTGATCCTTTTTCGGCGAAACAACTGCTAAAGGTGGGAAGTTTCGGAGAGGTCTCCCCAGGAAGGATCAAAACCTGGCACATTTAATTGAATCCACCGATATTACCAACATCAAAGAAAGCAGGTCTTACCTTCCCCCCCCCGAAAAAAAAAAAAAAGCTTCCGAGGGACCAACAGAACATCACAGCAGCCCAATGTCACAACCCCCCAACCAAGTTGCCCACCACCTGCTTTTAAATGGCAAGTGGCAGTCAGAAACCCAAGAAGATCAGACTAGACCATAAGAGGTTTGTGGTGACCCTGTTTTCACTCTCCCCTTCAACATGGACGATTTGAATCTGGTAATGTGCTAACTTCAACCAGGAAAAGCAGTAGGCCTTGACACCATCTCTACTAAGCAACTAAAAAATCTTGGCTCAGTAGCAAAGAATGCTTCTTTGAGCTCTACATTTCTGCCTTATTTCCACCGGTTCCCAAAGGATCTGAGGAAAGCCATGTTATGGCACTCCAAAGCTGGGAAAGATCCATCTAATCCCCAAGAGCTACAGACTCTAGATCACTTCCTTAGCCTACCTACAACCTCTTTGAACGCCTCCTGCTAAATCGTATCGCACCTGTGATAGACGAACACCTCAATACCAAGAACAAGCAGGTTCCGGCCAGGCAAATCAACAACAAGCCACGTACTCAACCAACCCTTCAACACATTGAGGAAGGTTTTGAGAAGGGATTGGTAACCGAGTTGTGTTCGTCCGACCTATCACAGCATACTACACTGTTCATCACAGATGCCTACTCCATTAAATTCTGATGACCAAGACAAAATTCCGCTTGACTGAGCTTTTCCGAGATTGCTGGCAAACAGGATGTTTCTTTTGTTCATCTAGGAGCGAAGAAGAGCGATGGGCGTAGGCTCAAGAATGTCTACACAGGGGAGTGTGCTTGCCCCTCTTCTGTTCAACTATTTACCAACGACCAACCTAGAGTGCAGAACCTGTCGTTTAATTTATTGCAGACAATCTTGGAATTAGCCCACAAGATGCCGACTTCACAAGTGTTGAAGAGAGACTCTCAAAGCTAATTGGATAAACGCACTTCCTTATTATGAGAAACCACCTACGTGCAATCCTCAAGACACAGGTGTTGCTTTCCATCTACGCAAACCGGTGAAGCCCAAACGTCCAGCTTAACGTTTACCTGGTCTGAACTCCCCTGGAGCACTGTATAACCTGTCCATACCTAGGAGTTACCTTGGACCGCACTCTCTTATAAGACCCCCCGTGAGAAAGACGAAAGTAAAGATACATCTACAAACTCACCTGCACAAGATGGGGGTGCTCGCCACATACCCTAGATCGACGGCACTTGCCCTGTGCTACTCATGTTGCAGATAGCCTGCCCTGTACGGTAAAGATCCAACCCATGCTAAGAAGCTTGATCCAGCTTAAATGCCTCCTGCCGGCTTATCACAGGATGCCTCCGTCCAACACCAACGGAAACATTACACCTAGCAGGATTGCTCACCAGACTCCGTCGTACGTAGCGAGCATGCAAGAAAGTATCCAATGTGAACGGCATCCATGTCTGGACAGACTGAGAATTGGTCGTTTTTTTGGTGACACTTTGAACTAATCAGCTGTATAATTTCTTAACAATGTTATTGGTGCATTTTATGGGGCAGACTATAATTTATAAGGTGGATTTTATTACCCCCCACCAAAATCATCCAAGCATGAAGGGAAACCAAGACATTGTCTGGTTTGGCTGGACTTTTGAGATTTTTTGCAAGGTGTTTTTTAATGTGTTCACTTTGTCGTGCTTGGGTTGTTTTTGAGGATATAATTTTGGTCAGGAGGTTAATTTTTAGCCTTGCGTGGTGGGTGTCCCATATATCTGCAGATTTTTGAATGTAGATTTAAAGATAATTTCACTGGATGTTCAGTTTTTATGTGTCTTGTTTTTGATGTTTGATTATTATGTTGTGAATAAAGGGCAGTATGCAAAGGAAAAAAAGAAGATTGATCCGCATTCAATGCCTCCTGCCACAGGTGCCTCCGTCAACACCACGGAAACTTTGTACATCCTAGCAGAATTGCTCCACCATACATCCGTCGTAGCGTAGCGAGCATGCAAGAGCGTAGCTGCCAGTATCCCAATGTGAAGCACCCTTGTCTGGACAGATACCTGTTGCCACCCCTTAAATCCAGAAATTTCTGTAAGCACAGTAACCTCCTGAAACAGTCTCTAAGGAGGGTAAGAGAGGCGCCTTGTGTGAAAGAAAGACTTGCCATCAACCAATTAACATCTATCGGTAGAACCTGGTGAGCACTCCACCTGGAGCGACTCCTCATGGGCTGAGACATGGCGATGCCGTCATAATTGAGAACGCAGAACTGGCCGATCTTAAGGTTGTCCTCCTTCCTTGCAGAAGTGGGGCTATCTGGAAGCAGATCAGGATACTACCTGGTGTTGTGGAAAACAGCACACAAGACAATGGAACACCTCTTGGTCTGCTTACTGCTGGAGCAACAATGCCAAAACAAGACCATTGCGACTCAGTGAAGCAGTCCAGACGTTCTACCCATCTCTGGCTGGATCATATTTGAGAACCACAGTGTATGGGAATCACGATAAGAAGAAGAAGTAGATTACTGTGTACTCTTGCTGGACGAACGCGGACTAACTTTTGGATTATACCTACTACGACGGATAGGGTTGTTTCAAGCATGGAAAATTCATTTTACGTTAATTAAAAGGGATACGCAAGCGATTTGCTGATCCGAACACTGAAAATCATCAAAACTCCGCAAGGCAGTACTTTTAATCTAATCTGGTAGTTTCTATACGTGCGTAATCAATATTCCGACCTGAAATCAAAAAAGGCCAGCCTGTGAATATCCCAGATTTTAAAGCGTAAAATACTGGGCACCAGGACCTGTATAGTTTTACCTGAAATACAAACCTTGATCTTTGTTTATTATGTACTGGTGTAAACCACAATCAGCCTTTTAGTTTAGATTCTGAGACGCCACAAGCAACACGTAAATGTCTATTTGCGGAGACGGAATAATGACCCAAATTTCCTCAAATACAATAATCATTTTTTCAACTATTTGGTGTTTTTGGTCTACATTAAAGTGTTATATGAATTAAATAAAAAAAAACCCGAACATTATTTAATCAAATACAAACCCAATTTTTAAAAAAAAAAAAAAAAATGTTTTATCTCTCCCATTAATCGCTGCTTATCCCTTTATAATCATGCGATATTGCCCTTCGTTCTGAAGCACCTAATCCAATGGCCTTGTCAATTAGAATGACATTTTCAGCTAAAATATATGAAACATAATAACTACAATACTACAAATAGCGAAAGCGGCAAGTCAAAATGTCTAAAAATTATTCGCATCATTTATTTATGCAATAACAGTAACTCCCATAAGGTTGTCCTTCAATTCGCAACACAAGTAATCGAGTAATTGCTCAAGTGACCATCACTAGAGAATGGACGATTGAAACAAGTCTGTTGTAAAATGAAATTAAGTGGAAATGATTTTTCAGCAAGAAATAATACCTGTTGTCTAGTAATCTAAAACAAAATACACTTTTTTGTTTGTTTTTGTTTGTTTCTTTGCTTTTTCCAATACAAACCGGGTTTCTGGAGAAGATATTGGTGGAAGAATTAAGGTTTGTCGAACGCAAAGCGAGAAGACAAATGAAATATATCAGCGAAGAATACAAGGTGTTTTGATTACGAGGACTAAACCTTGTGTGATCACCGATACTCAGTGGTTTTAAATTGTTTGGCATTCAGGTTGTTTTGCTAGTGTGTGTTTAGATCAGTGGCATAGCCAGCTTTTTTTCAGGGGGGGGCACATATATTTTCAGGGGGGTTTAGATGTCAGTGTAAATCGTGATGAATGACAAACGGTTGGGACAAGAATGTGAATGAAATTTTCTAAACACACACAACAATATTTGAGTTGTATTTTGCGCTCAGGGTCACTATATCCGCTCTAGGAAACGTAAATCAGAAAGAAAAGCAGCCCTGTCCATCTTTTAAACAGCACTTTCTAAGAATGAAAGAATTTCCAAGATGTCAATTACTTTCAAAATATTGTCCCATCCTAGTGATGCTACTAGTTGGTTAATACTTGAGTCATTTAATAGTGTGATTTAATTGACCCCAAAATGGTCAATGGGACAACACCTCCTGTCAACCTAATACTATAAAAGCATAACTTCATTCAAGGACAACGCAGACACCTTCGTTTGCTCGTATCCACAAGTCATTGGTAATGGCTTTGTGGTGGTGTCAGGATTTATTCAGCTAGTGTGCTGATCCGGGGCCGCTTGTATCCATGATACGGACGCTCCTAACATGGCCCGCTATTTGAGGCTGGGGCGGATTGGGAACAGTCAGGGGTTTACACCCTACTCGTATTCGACACTGACTGCGATGTACATGTACAGTTGTGACTCTCTGTACACGGGACCGACGGCTTAACGTCCCCTCCGAAGGACGGGATGCTTTCATGATCCATTTGCCCAATTCCAAGTGAACCATGGAGGAGAGCGGTATTCTGTATTTAATCAATAGCTGGTATACAGATCAAATCCAGAATTGATAGTACCCGAATAAATCCAAGCAAGTACCACGACCCCACCGGGATTCGAACCCGGGAATTTTGATGGTAAATTTGTGCCAGAGGCAAGCACCCTAACCGCTAGGCCACGCTCTCCCACAAGGCCACGCTCTCCCACAGGCCACGCTCTCCCACAAGGCCACACTCTCCCACAAGGCCACGCTCTCCCACAGACACCTTGTATCCCAGAAAAAATCAAGGCCTGAATCCTGACTGTAGAACAAAGGAATTCACACCTAATTCCTTTGGCAACACAAGGTTAATTTCTCGGTAAATTCTGGACTAATAAATCACTAGTTTGTCCTCGAGTTGCCACCCCCCCCGTTTCACCCCTGTTACATGAACATTGTTGTTCATTATTTCACGATTGCTTATGGGTGGTCTGATAAATAATCTTCTTTATAATGGCCTTGTCGCCAACCGTGCAATTATAATCTTTCCTTATTTCCTTATATTGATGCGTTCAATTCCGATCGTCCAACTCTTAAGAGGGTATATTTCTTGAAAACAAATTGTGTTTAACCTTCCGGATGATTTCAACCTCGATATCCTTCACTATGTAGCCGACTTTAAGGGGGGGGGATAGGTTTTTCCCCAATTTTCGATTTTACATATGTATGTCGTATATCATATTGCAGCTCATGTTGCATTGTTTTGAAAAAATGGGCATTATTTTTATCTTGTTGCCATGGTAACTAAACACGGGAACAAACTAACTGCTTAACGGTAACTTGCATTGACACCATACTTGGGTAGAAGGTACATGGGTATAGTGCGCAGAAAACCATGAAGCCATGATTCGAAATTGAAGCCCAATTTCAAAAATCAATTAAGCTGGTAGACTCTTTTTTTCAATTTGAAAACCTAGACCCCTCCTTAATTAAGCAAATGTATATCCTCTCGAAGACCGTCCTACCCGTATTGTGAAAATTTCTGTGAGTGTTCACAAATTTTAATAGGCAGATATTTGGATATTTTCAAATGACACTACTAATCACTATCTGTTTTTCAAATTAGTGATGGCATTATTTTACACAAAACTGTCCAATTTGTTTTAGAAATCATCTCCAGCTCACAAATTGGCATCACATCATAAACGATGACTTGCCTGCGATTGCTTATTCCAATTTTGTTACTAAATTTAAAGATTTGTATAATCGTTCCTTTCCTGTTCAACACAAAATCATTTCCTCATAAGCCTTGGATTCAAGACCATTCTGATAATTTACTCTATCGGAAATATAGATCCTCGCCGACTACTTTCAATAAACGTGCACTCTCAGTATATATGAATAAACTAACCTCTGTTATTAATCCATGAAGCGTTATTATTGTGCTTTATTAGTTTACACAAACGTGATCTTACGGAAGCTGTCATTATTTACGTGGGATTTCACCTTTTATCGGCGAAAATGTCCGTGTTCCCCCTAATAGCTTCATTTCCGTTCAAAAATTTCTCATGCTCTGATTTTATGAAATTCCCCCATTCAAAAGTCCATGTTCCCCCCAATATGCTTTTTGAAAATGTTAAATGTTCTCCTTTTCGCATATTAATTTGTGTGTAATTCAAACTCAACTCTTCCATTCACCCTGGTGTAAATAATGGTTTCCTCCTTAAAAGACCTGTGTTGTTCAGAATGATATCCTTGGTGATAGAAAGACGCCCTTGTCCGATTCATTTGTCATTAAGGGTTCTATATTTTATAATTATAACAAAGTGGTGATGTTGCAAACGATTTTGTTGTTTGTCAACATTGGTCCAAATTTAGCAGGCAATATTCCTTTGAATGACTCCTACAAAATTCAATAATTTTCTCACTTCGGTTCTTCACCAATGCACTTCCTCGTGGAACTCATTGATATTTCCTTTTCTTCTAAATCTGGTACTATAGTAGTGCTTTTTATATCATAAAACCCGATAGTGTGAAGGCTGTAATTGATTTGATTAGAACACCTTTGTGTCATGTATTTCATTTGTCGATGAGTTCAGATAGTGACTTTAAAGTTGTTCCTCTTTCCATCAACACATCCAGTAATTTCCTATTTTGTACTATACAGTTATCGTCCTAAATCTGTTTTCCTGCGTTTTCTAAAGCATTTGAAATTACTCTTCATAAAAGTTTGTATTGTTTATTAATCGTTTCAAACTGCTTCACAAAATTACGGTTTAGAAAGAAATATTCTCCCTATAGGACACTCTTGAATACTGGAGAAAAAATGTCACAGAACTTGACAGAGGTTTTCACACAATGGGTATCTTCTTCGATTTCTCGAATGCCTTCCATACGATTAGTAATAGTTTTCTGCTTGCTAAACTTCATCATTATGGTGTTAGAGGAAGTATTTCCGAAAGATTTAATAGTTATCTAATATCTTACCAACAGAACCCATTATATTTTATGAGTGGTGTGTTACAAGGATCGGTTTTAGGCCCTTTAACGTTTATCATGTTTTTAGATGATATTGTGTTTTCTACTACTAAGTTTAGTTTTGATGGTATCCACATTTTCAGATACAAAATAGAGATCGTGCATGTTCCACAAGTAACGTAGACTTGTGGGTTTCTAAACTCTGATTCAGACTTCAAAAGAACAACACCCATTTGGGATGTGATGTGGATCATACCTTGACAGTAAATCGAGAATTTGGAGATCACACATTGTGGTTGAATTTATTGACGTACACTACAGGGACCAGAGCCTTTTGTTATTTGAAATTACGAATGAGTTAACGTGAATTCTCCCTATGCCATATTTCAATGTTTTTAATAATTTATCAAAATATTGTAGCGTCTAAGAAATGTTCTGCCTTCTGATACTTTATTTTTTTATTATGCAACACTCTTGTGCTTCCTTATTTATCTTCTTATATGGTCTTTCCGAATATTTTTTTTTTATAATAACCCCGGGAAACTTTGTGGAGCTTACCCTTTGTAATTTTGTATTATCCAATTCGACAATGATTTCCTTATCCACATATTTTCTTGCAATTTGATTTGGACAGATTCCAATAACACTAATCTCAACTTAAAAGCTGACTCAAAGATTTCCCGAGGACGGTACCTTCAATTTGCCAAAAATCTGTTTTTCTTTGCATATATGTAATACTCTGTCCCCATACTAGTTACTGTATGAAATAACTAAGCTATCCTATGGTGCTGTTGTACTTCACGTTCATATTTACAACATCAAAACGAAAAATCAGATTTTTCTCAAATTTTGGAATTGAACAGTTTAGGTGACTATCTTTAATGTTAGGTGACAATTTTAAATTATAACACAAACAAATTATATTTCGAAATCGCTGAGTCGGACTTTAATTCATCTGAAACATGATAGTATGTGACTGTTTGAATTCACATTAGCTCGGGAGATCTACACCGTCCTTTAAGACGTTTAATGCTCAGACCGATTATGATATTCACAAGCTATTTTTTAAAATTTTATGTCTAATTTTGGATCAAATAACCTTCCTGAAAATTTTACAGATTATTTCACACAAAATAAATCCTGTACTTGGTTATTTCAACGATATTTCATCATTATATTTGGCAAGAAATAAGTTAGAAGACAAGGTCCACTGCTTTAGAATACTAATACCCCTGAAATCAGCAAATTTATATTTAGTTTATTGTATAAACTTTGTATATAATAGCCATCGTTTCTCGGATTTTTAACATCAATGTTTACATGTGCTTGTCTTTTCGGGTCCTGTATCGCAATTTCCCCCCTTTTTAAAGGAAATACAGTCATTTTGTCATATCATGTATGCAGTAGATTTAAGGGATGTTATTTTTCTGGGTGACCATATGTCCCGTGCTTTGCTTATTATTTGTATTATTTTGAATGATGTTGCTTATTACAGTGAGATAAACTGAACCAAAGCGAACTGAACTGAACTTTATCTCACAATCACTTCATTGCGGTCATTGCTTTGAGTTGATCAGTTCACGTCACAAATTTCAGATTAGATCGGTTAACCAAACTTTCTATTTGAGAATCGTACAAAGGATTGTAAGCACAGCAACAACTACTGTAGAAATGTCTTCCTTCATATATTAGCGCATGCGCTAGGTTGGATAGAGTATCCGGTGAGTATACAACTTGGCAGCAACTTTCTTCCCCGTTTTTTTTGTTAGGGAACCCTTTCCTCCAGTTACAGACAGAACGCAACTATGTTGAATGAGCATTTATTTGTCTACGTATGTATACTGAGTGCATAGATCGAAAAAAATTAGATATGGCACAGGAGTAATAAAATCACAGTAGATTTTAATTTAAACCTTATAGTGACGGGGAAAATGCTCAAGCGTATGTAGGAATTTTAACCGTACAGATTATCGTTTTAAATCTAGGATATTTACCAATTTGTATAGCTAACAGAGGCTTCAATTATCATTAAAAGGATTTGAAAGTTGAATTGGAAAGTAGTAATTGGGCCGATAAATTTTTTTTTATGCTAGTAAATTAGAACAAAGCTGAGAACTATACCACGGAGCTGTTGCATTGGGGGCGTAGTAGTGGGAAATCAAAACTCTTAAAAACCAGGTATGATACGAAAACTATTGAGTTCTGTCTTCAGGAGGACTCCCAAATTCTTCACATCAGTGCTTAACAGGGTATTTGGAAACTGTGAATAGGGCATAGTCGTGTCCTTCAAAATTAACAATGGAGTGAAATACTAAAAATGATGTGGTCCTTGCGCGCTCATTTATGATGTTGAAGCGTCAATATTTCAGTTTTCCATATGGTTAAACAAGGTTGATTCCATTTATATTTGTTAAAGTTAACATTGATCTTGCGGGAAATAAACATGAGGGCATATTGACACGAACCACCCCTTTTGGATGTGCATTTTTTGCGAACAATCAAAATTCAGGCAAAACTCGTGCTTAGTTATCTTCAACGTTAACTTCTATCATTGAGTTTAACGAACTTAGCGCGAAAATCGAGGTTGAAGAGCAGGACGACGGGCATCAGTGCTCAATTCGCTTAGTACGAGATTGCACGCAACATTACATTTTCTGTATCTTCGTTAATAATAGCGCTTTCTTTTCATATAATAACCCTAAGAGAACCCACATCCACAACATTCAACAGCACGGAGTGAGAAAAATGCTCTAATCGAAGATGGAGCGATTTTGACGTCATCAACGAAGACACACATGGGCACGAAATCGGCTGGCGCGTTCGTAGCTTGGGTATCCTGAGTCATGCGAGTGGGGCTCGGAAGGCCCTCGGGTTCCGAGTCCCACCCAAATTTCGCACTTTTCTTCTTCCCCTCTTCCTCATTCCTTCAGTCCCTCCGAGAGGATAGAAACAGATGTGGTGGTTAGGATTAATGGACTGCCTGCGACCTGCCTGTTACACTGCCGTAATTCTATAAGAGACAAGGTGCGGTTGAAAACACTTATGGTTAACAGTGATCAACCTGTGCGAAGAAAATTCAACGGGTTAGTGCTATTAAAGCTTGACAACCTATAAACGCATGTTCTGCTTTTATTGACGATCTGTGATCCAAGGACACGGTTTTTTCAATTCACAGTGAGTAAAGAGACCTGGCAATTTGGAAAATATGCGCCTTAATATTTGTATTATTGTATATTTCAATGGTGTAAAGCTTTTATAGCATTCGTCCCACCTGAAATAATTAAGCCCAAATCCACACCCTTCGGTGGTATTCAACAGAACGATTTTCTAATACAATCAATTTGCATCAGTCGTCAATTTTATTTGAAGCTTCAGCATCACACAGCAGTAACTCACGAAAGAACCATGGCATACAGATTCATAAAATTCAATTAAAAAAAGACATGTTATCAAACAGCAAATATTGTAAAAGCATTGCCATAATATAAAATAAAGTGAGACTGTGAATGTGAAAATCGCGGTTCACTACTGCTAAACGCAGGGCGTTAAGGTGCAGTGGGCCTCTTTTTAAGTTCTACAATTAATGCAAATATAATAGCACCAGAGACAGGTCACATAAAAAGACAAGACAAACAGAAAACAAACATGTCTAACTAGGACGCACGGAAGATGGACTGAGGGAATGAGGTAAACGAAGAGGAGGAGGGAAGGACGGAAGGAATGAAGGGGAGTGAAGGAAAGCGAAGGCCAGACGAGGCAAAAGGATAAAAGGCAATAAGAGGAGAAAAAGCACGGGAAGGATATAGAGAGCAATAATAAATAATACAAAGGACGGACGAGGGGAAGGAAAGCAATAAAAGAGAAAGGAGTAAGACGGACCGGGAGGGAGATAATAGACAAATCCATGAAGGAAAAGAAAAAAAAGCCAAGTCAATGAAAACGGTGACATCACATACAGCACAAATTTTAAGATATTGATGATGTTCCCTTCCTTCATTCTCTATTTGAAGGCGAGGAGAGAGGGAGAAGATTTAATTCATTGGAAAGAAGATTCCAGAGGAATGTTCTTTATTTCTAGAAAGTGTGCTGGCAAGAACAGAGTTCTTAGCAGTGGGAAGGATACATCCTATATCTGGTGTTATAAGAGAGAATGAGAATCGTGTTAAAAAAAAGTCATCATCGAGAAGATCCTCAGTGAGAAGCCCGTGTGGACTGAATACATGAGGTAAACCATTGAGCTTGTAAATATCATGTATTTTCAAAGTTGACCAGGAGAAGAACACAGGTCTGTGATGATCAAGCCACAGAAATTGGGTACCATGTCCGTATAACTTCTTTTGAAGATAAATCAAGAATCAAGATTAGCGTTGTTAGTATTACACCAGATCATAGCCGCATAAAACAAATAAGGGAGGACAAGAGAAGTATAGAGAGTTTTAAGGGAATCTTGATGAAGAAATGGGCGTACTTTGCGGATGATGCCTTTGTATTTGGAGACAATTTAGAAATCATGTAGAGTGTGAGAACGCCAGATAACTTATATACAATTAAAGCCTATGGAATTTAGTTTCTCAACCTGTTGGGAAGATGTGTTATCATTTTAATATCGATTTTATGTTAGGTTTTATTGACTATTGCTATTCTTATTTTTGAATATCATGTTAATTTGTCCTTTTTAATATTCAGAAGACAATTATTTATTTAAACCAATTATAAAGTTTATGAAGTTTTCATCATTAATTATTATTCTAAAGTTTTAGGGTCATGATGTTAAAAGAGAATATTGAGTATCATCAGCAATAAAATAAAGTTGGAGTTTTAGAACAGAGTGGAAGGTCATTATGTATAATAAAAAGAGTAATGGTCCCTAGGATCGCCCTGATGACTCCACCCGTGATGGGGAGCAAATGCTGGACAAGGGTGTTTGGTTGAAGAGGACGTTGACGTCTACCAGAAAGATAACCTCTGATCCAATTGTTTGGCAAGGCCTCTGATACCATAGCTTGTTAATTTTGTGCAAAAGAATGTTGTGATTTATGGTATCAAGGGCCGTACTTAAATCAAGAAGATTACACTGTTGTGTAGTTTTTTGTCCAAGTTGTCAGTTTATTAAAACAATAAGAGCTCATTAATTGCATATGGTCGTTGATCGTTTAGGCCTAAAACCCGAAATGCTGTGGAGTCAGAATATTATGATGCTCGACGAAATTAAAAATACTGGCATATCCCCTACGGAGTGCTTTATTCATAAAGACGACTGAAGTGGCGTTCAACACAAGGAAACACACGCCGGATTTGATTCCCACATATGCACCCTGTTTGACCGTCTGTGACCTCTGTGACTTTAATATCAATGTCTTATGAGTCTGTGTATCCAATAAAGACATATGCATTAATTAAAGTTCCGGAAACCAAAAATTAATTCGACAAATGACGGATTCTTGAGCCTCTTATTTAAGGTCTCCAGCCTGTTTGTGGTATGTTATTTTTGTGTGTAAAATAGATCTGTATCTTCCAAGGTCCTAGACATCATTTGAGTGTAAATCTGAAATTTGACATTTCGTTGAAAATGTGCCTGCGCCACTATCAGGACTATATACCATTGCAACATAGTGCAGTTAGTCCACTGAACGGGGCCTCGACTTTTGCCCACCCACCAAATCGTGTGACATGAATCCATTTCATAAGTTGACTCCAATGTAATGATTCCCACTTCACAGGGCCCATCCAATCACTGAATCAATAATGCTTATGGATGAGCGATTACCCCCCACTGTGTGCATTAACATTGGCGAGTAGGCCTGTTTTTACACATGTTTAAATCCTTGTTAGAAATGGTTCGTTTCGGATCTTTTAAGTACTATGTCACCAAATTACCCCACCCTTATAGAAATAATATCATCTTGGTTGTCAGCTTCTACGAGAGTATAGGTCTAACCGTTTGTCCCATGGCGCCGCCTGAACCCCCAGCATCCACTGGTGATCTTTGCCATAGAGTTAGCATTATGCCCTACCAAAATACCACTCTTGATTTTTCTGAATGTTCTTTCATAATAACATTTCACATTTATTGATGATAATATGTTCTACACTTGAGCTTCTCAGACAATTGCTCGAGCACTTTTCTCGCAACGTGCGAGTTTTCTCATGTCCTAGCGTTACGCACAGAGTACGCATAACAGTTCATACGCCTATTGAATCACTGTTTGCACAGTGAATAGGGAAATGGACAGTAACGCAAGACTGAATCGACGATTTTGACACAATGCGATTTACAACACAATACAGCCATCGCGCCTATTTTTAGTCAAGTTAATGCAATTGAGCTGAAAGCGTGTCATTCACACTTTACATGCTGTCCCCAAAAATGTTAACTCTCGGGACAAAGGGTATTTTCCTTAAAGTACGCATGGATTTCTGTTTGGTATTTCTTTCAAGTCAAAAATAACTTAAATTTGCCATTTTATTTCATTCCAATCCAAATATAGACAACAACATAAAAAACACCATATGCTTCATCAAAATGGGAGTGAAAAATCAAAATTGGTTTGATTGTGCGTTGCCTTCAAGCATTAAAAATGGCATGAAGTCAACCATGATACACTTGATTTCAGTGCACACCATCTTTCCATTTCAAACATATACAATTTTGGCATTATCATTCATGTCAATGATTTGCTAATCAGGAAATCGAAGAAAAAAATAAAAATCCATATAGTTGATATCTATGCAGTCTACGTTGTGAAGGATCTTTTAGTATTTGGCCATCCTTTTCATGACACTTCTTATGACTGCAAATGTCTCTTAAATTTAGTGTGATTGTCAATTGATATTTTACGAACAACAAAATGTGACCTTGATACAAAATGAATATAAAAAGTGCAGTTGTGTTTTTTAAGGGGGGGGGGGTTTGTCCCTGCTAATGAGAAAATTTGTTTCCCACTGAAAAGTGAGATATGTAAACCGCCATATGCGGTAACGTCTTAGCTTTGACATACTTTTTTATTTGACTAAAATCCGGCTCTCGGTTCCGAAGATATCGAACTGATCAAATTATCGGAGGCGACAAAAAAAAAAAAAAAAAAAAAAACTTGGCGAAAAGCATTTTGTCCATATATTTTGCATGATTATTAGTTTCAACCAGTAATAATTAACAATATTTTCCAAAATAATTAATAGGCTGTGGGGGTTGTTGTTTTTTTAAGTCTTACTGCGATACTGGCGATCTTTCTTATGTATTTCTTATTTCCTCACCTGCTATTATTAACAAAATTATCTATAAAAATAATAACAAAGTATTAATCCTCTTTTTTTCAACCAAATTTTGATTAAAATTATGATACTTACTACTACCAGAAAAATGCAAAATAATTGTATTCGTATAAATAGCGCCCTCAACGTAGAACAAACCTTTAGATCATCTTCTTGCTCCCAGCTGAGTAAAAATCAGCCAACTCATCACAAAGTTCTATGGTGAATAGATCTTTTGCTTACGCAGCACATTTGTGGAATTAACTCCCTAACAGTATCCGCTTACTCATTCAGCAACTCTTTTCAAGCACGTCTGAAGACATTCCTATTTATCACAACATTTTGGCTCCTTATATGTATCCTGTTTCTGATGCAGTTCAATCACCATCTGTGATTTTTTTTTTTTTTTTTTTTTTTTTTTTTAATTTTAAGTTCACCTAAACGCCAAATAATAAATCATTTTAGGTAGGGTTAGAGGCATATGAATCCAGGAAAGGTCAAGACTTAACCGATGTCTCTTTGGGGGGTTAAAAACCAAAATACACACAGATCCTCACAGCTGACGATTCAGTGTATCCCCATATGTTCCTTAGTATGGGAGGCAACCAAGTTGTCTTTCTTTTCTATCTGTTGTTCACCATATATATGTTCGATTTCTGCTTAAATTTAAGTATTTTGAAATTGTGTATAATTGATGTATATCATTATTTGTTTTTAACATTAGAATTTTATCTATTTTGTATTTGTCGTAGTAAGCATTTATATTGCTCCATTCTGATGTAAAGCGCCTAGAGGCATTTGCATTAGGCGCTATATCAGACTGTTATTATTATTATTAAGCCTAGATCTCAGTTCGTAAAAAATGCGCAAAATAGCAATTTTCAAACAAACGTAACTAGCAAAACGAAAAATGGTATAGGAATGAAATTTGGCACGATGTTAAGAAGGCTAAGCTCTATAAAACCATGTCTTCCGATTTTTAAAATTCCCCTTCGTTTTTTAGTTATTCAGTAAAAAGTACTTATTGACTGGCTCCCGTTTGCCATGGCAACCACTTCAAAAATCCAACAAGAACATGTTCCTCCGAAATGTCCCAGCAAACATTCTCCCCAAACCCATTCATGTACCGTCAAACGGTGTTTGAGTTTCACGTTTATTAAAACATTTAGCCAATCACAGACCTAGCATGTGTAACCATGGCAACACAGGCTGAAAATTATACGATTTTGAGTTTTAGTACAAGGCATACTGATGGTATCTGATATGCATAGGTGCATTTTATAAATAATCTGAAATCGCTCCTCGAAATTTCCCGAATAACGGGATAACCCTCCCTTTAAGCACTCCGTTTACAAAATTGTTCACCCCCCTGTTGCGATTGAGCAGCATTATTATCGCCACTAGAACTGTAATTTTGTTGAAAATTACATATACATCTTGCAACCAAGGTTTGCTTTCTAAATCAAAAATTAATGAAAGATTCCAAAAATCATGGGTGTCATTTTTAAAAGTAACTAGGTTCTTGGATAATTCTAGAGGGAAAGGCTTATAGGGGTCAAATATAAAAAGGGTCAATGTGTTTAGTATACATCTGGTTTACTACCAGTCTATGATCTCAGAAAGGACTACGGGTAGTTTGCCAATCCTGAGGGTTATAAGTCAAGAGTTATAAGGCCAAACAGGTTCACTTCACACGGGGGTAAACTTTCAGATTCATCTGTTTTTTTTTAAATGTGCCAAATTGTTCGTCTGAATGGCACATATGACTGGGTCCCATGCCTATTTGTTAAAAGTCTTACTTTGAAAGGCGAAACAGAACTATATACATTTCCTTATTAGTAGAACGACTTAAAACCAGTTTCATCAAAATCGGACCATTCTGTAATGATGACCGTAAACTGTCTTGACAATAGGTCGTAATATGCAAACTATACATTTGTTGAAACCTTTATGAGCAACCGTATAGATTGGTATAACATGTCTCAACAATTTGAACACGTTTATTGGTTACCCTGTAACAACTTCTTGCCCCCTATAAAACACCCATGAACACTTATGAACACATTAAAAAAAAAAAAAAACGACAACCATGATTTTAAGATTCTCCATGAAATTCCTGGGGGTTGGAGTGGATAAACCGGGTTTGAATCAACACAATACACCTAGTAATTCGTACGTTTGACATATTTTGTGCAATATTATTCAAACACAATTAAATCTATAATAATAATAATATATAATAAGGTTAATACAACCACAAATCTTGTTGCAATTTTGCTTAAAGAGGTTTATACTAACACGAGGCGTTTTTATGTTAGGTGTGGCATATCTACCAGACATTGCAAATTGTTTTAGATTGGTTAACGCACAGGGTTAAAATTTCACTTTGTTTGCACTCTTACCTCCACAATTAGGCGGTTTTGCGATGGTGTTGATTGAATTGGGGGTGGTGGGGCTTATTTCTTATTCAAGTCCATATAAATGTGTGAAATAAATAATATGACAATTATAATGTTGTTGTTTGAAAATGGGTTGTGTTTGTTACATTATGAGTGGATGCGATCGGAATCCAACTCCGACCCTTGTTTTCTTGTGTTTAACTCCGTGATCCATCGTCGTTTTGAATAAGTCACTCCGGATGATGTTATTATAAAATCGTTCTGTTTACCACTATGGCCGTGGCGCTGATTTGGGCCTTAATCATTTCAGGTAAGGACTCGGCCTATCTTCCTACGTCCTTGAGGAAAATCTGATGATCCACTGCAAAACTTTAGTTTAAATGCTAACTATGTTTTTGAAGATGGTGTGTTGATTGGGTAGGTTAGCACTGAAATGTCCATATCCCTAACGTTCCTATAGAGGAAAACCTGACGATCACCGATAAAAAGGGAGGTAGCGTTGTTTTTCTAGTTAGATCTAGCCTGGCAATTTCACCCTAACCGAAGGCAGGGGTCCACTTCGTGATTTTGTCAAAAGTGCATTTAAATATTTTAGATGGGGGTTCGCCTATCACCCCCATTTACGTGTCGTCTTGGCACACAGCGCCGCCCATTGTTGAATCACGGTCAGAAAGTAATTTGAGCCATGCGACCGTGGCAAATCTTCACTGCGCTAGGGAGTTCACAAGTTTTCGACGGTAACATGGCAAGTGGCTGACACGTACACAACAACTTGTTAACATATTCGGACCCGGTCAGATAGCGTTGATTCGGATTTTTTGTATACTGGATATTGCGCAAAATACTTGGCCTATCGTAACGATTTATGCACCGAAATATTCCTAACTAAATTGTCTAGTTAGGTGACTAGTTTATAATATTTATTTTTGAAAAACGACGAAAAAACGTGAAAAGACGATCCATACAAGCATTTTTCTTACATTATTAGCTGGTTCAATTATTGCTGCTGTCAAGTCATGCCACACTCCAAGCACTCAAAAAACTAGAGTGAGCTAACGGGTGTGTTTTGTGAGGAACCCGTTTCTAACATCAGATCGACCACCTGATTCGTCGATTTCGCGATATCCAGGGTACCGCGAAACTGTTTTTTTTTCATTCCTTGTTCAAGCCTTTAACACAGCGTTTGGCTGCTGGGGAGTCCCATGACGTAGCGCATGTCTAAGAATAGCCGGCCAATTAGTGATGCGGATACGGAATCGGCGGCGCTGTGACCGAGCAGTACATAATTATGCTATGGGAGCGTAAATGGTGTGCTATATGCAAGATCAAGTAAATGATTCAACCCGAGAAAGTAATTAGGCAAATATTATGTAAAGGCTCGAAGAAAGTGGCGAGCATTGAAAAATACACGGTCTCGAACCCGGTCCTCTCGCTATCTAGGCGTGAGATTTACCACTGGACCATTAAGGGGCATTAGGGATATAAAAGCTTTACAACCATTCAAAAATTTTAAATACTTGAGGGCCTACTATATTTCAAATGCGCCAGTGTCTCTTTAAAGGTCCATGGCCCGATCGCTTATAGCCTCGTCCCCAGAAGCCCCAGATTTTACGGGAAATGGTACTTTGGTATTAGAAGAAAGCTACTATTTTTCTCATTTACCCTGTGAAATCTTAGAGCCAAAGGATGTTTGGTTTGGAAGCTATGAGCGAAAATATGTCCCATTTTGTTGACCAATATTAATTTTACACAGTACTCTATGGGGCTTACAAAATCACGTTTGTAGCTCTCGCATCAAAACGGATTGAAAAATTTGCGCAAAACTTACAGATGGGATTTTGGAGCGAAGGCCAATCTATCAAGATGAAAATATCATATCCTTAAATCGGGCCATTCCCCTTTAAATCGAAACTACATATAATATAGGTTACTGATTCAAATCTTAGTGAACTATTTATTTTTTACATAAGAGAAGTAAGAATCAGTTGTAAAATCAGCGTAATAATTACCCCAAAATAACGGTTATCACCTTCTAACCACGAATTTTCATTTCGGGCAAATTTCTGTTGCTTAATTTTAGAATGTGTTTGCTGTTCAACATGCCTTTTAGTAGAATGACGTCCAATCACGCCTTAAAATTCGCAAGGCAGAAACCCTATTAATGTCCATAAACACAGTGTACAATAAGCGAAAATTCAATTTTGCACCCAAACAATTAAAAGTAATTATGTCAGATTTCTATGCGGGTTTTGGCCCTAAATATTGGCATATGCCTAGTTTCACATACACGGACTTGTAGTACCATACTAAAAAACTGCAAAATAATAATAATAAACGCAAAATAATAATAATAATAATCGCATAATATTTTTTTATACTTGTCTTGACTTATGACGTCATAGTGGTGTCATATTAGAAATGGTCGCACCTATTTATACCAATAGAAAGAATTATACATATCGGATGTTGAATAAAGAAAATCCAAGGGTTTTATAAAAATGCCTCAGGGTTGCTGGTTTAATTTCTTGCTTCTTCTTGCACTGTCAGCAATAGTGTATGGTCTTACCGTTCTATGTTACGCAAGAGCCAATGTTTTCTATAAAACAAAAAACAACCATATCCTACAAACTTGATAGAATTTGGAATAAATAAGTTGGTTGTTTTTTCTTCTCTATTTTACAGAAACAAGGAGCCAGAATTATCGTGGGTAATTTCTATTCAAATCAAGCCAGAAGGGTCTTCTGTCGAGCGTTCAAGGAAGGCATGTACGGTGCCAAATACGTGTGGATTATCCCAGGTAAGATGGCGATGGCACTTGTGTATAGGACCCTTTCACGGAAGGTAAATTATGTTGAATGGACTTTTTTTTGGTCTTCAGATCAACCAGGCAATACAATACATGCACCTGGTTCACCTGAAAATTTCAGACATTTCTGCAGGTGATACTTTTGTATTCTCTGTATATGCTTGGGTTGTACTGGATGACATGACTGGTCAAGTTAACCTATCGACCTCCCGTGAAAGCGCCCTATAGTTGTCTTCCATGTTTTGTGTCATATCCTTACTACGACTACTAAACTTTATTCAGGATTTTCTGAATCACGTATTGATTTGTTTTGAATGACGATGATTACGAGAACGAGCAGGGCCGTAGCCGGGGGGGGGGGGGGTGCGACGACCCCCCCCCCCAAATGACAAAGGTCCGCTTTATGATGTTGAAGGTCCGCTTTGTCATTTGAAGGTCCGCTTTGTGATTTAAAAGTTTGCCGCTTGCCTAAATTTTGTTGTTGTAAGGGTTGTGCTGCATGGTATATGAATGAATAAGCCAATTGCATTACGCACTGCTATTGTTATTGTACTGTTTTTTGGAACGCTGCGATGATGGTAGGCTGTTCCTTTTCCCCCACCCCCTTCCTGATGTTCCACCTTACCAAAAAAGTCCACTTTTTGATTTTTTAATTTTGGGTTTTTTTGCTAAAATTGGTCCTTTTTTTTTGGAACTTTCTCTGAACATTTTATCACCAAAAAGTGGACTTTCGTATCAAAAATGTTCTCAATTTTGGACTATGAAAATGGGTCAATTTTTCCGATTTCGCTAAAATCACAATGAAAATGGTTGATTTTTCTGATTTTTGGAAATGTTACTATGGAAATGGGCCGATTTTGCTAAGACTATGAAAATGGTGCGAAATTTCAAAGCCAACTATATAAATGGGTCGAAATTTCGGAACCAACTATATAAATGGGTCATATTTTTGAACAATTTGGTCACTATAACATGGGTCGATTTTTTTACCCGGTGGACGCACACCCGAACCAAATTTTGGGTCGAGTAACCCCCCCCCCCCCGGGGGCATTCTGTCCTAGTTCATGAATTGACTTCCCACTTGCATTAGATACCGTTAGAACTCTTTTGCACAACGTGATCATCTTGTCTACTGTACAGTATACCACTAATTGCTTCCCTGTAGTTACCTACTAGGTGGAGAGAAGGTGGACATTGTGTAGGGAGTGCCGGAGTAGACATGCAGCTCCCACGTAGCTACCTCACAGTTACCACGACGCCATTTTGATAGTGGTCGAAATGAGGGCGCTATACACTTGGTCTTTGTTTAACATGTTTT
Organism: Ophioderma brevispina; assembly: GCA_023653785.1. Taxonomy (NCBI): domain Eukaryota; kingdom Metazoa; phylum Echinodermata; class Ophiuroidea; order Amphilepidida; family Ophiodermatidae; genus Ophioderma; species Ophioderma brevispina. Next base: position 115,499 of record JAMKCH010006736.1, on the reverse strand, counting down.
GATCATTTTTAAGGAAATTCGTCAAGAAATTCGAATCGGGCATCGTAAAAAACCCCATACACCCTCACGTTTTATTAAAAGTGAAAATATATGCCAAATGTATATAAAAAACAAAATTGGCCATGAGAAACACCGCGGGCGCTGAGAGCCGGTGTAACTATGTAGCTACTCCGCGACGGTGCAAAGATATGGCACGCTCCACGTATCAAATCATGGCGAGTTTTCCCGCGCATGTCGAGTTTCACGCGCTGTGTATCGAGTTTTCCTCGCCATATGTCGAGTTTACAGCGCTATCGAGTTTACAGCGCTATATGTCCAGTTTGCCCTCTATACATCGAGTTTTGCTCTCTATATGGCGAGTTTGACATAAATCATGTCCAGTTTCAAAATCTCGTCATGATTTTTTCTCAACATGAGGAAAACTCGACATGATTTTTTGGTGTATGTGTAAAAAAATCATGTCGAGTTTGCTCATGTTGAGAAAAAAATCATGTCGAGTTTGCTCATGTTGAGAAAAAAATCATGTCGAGTTTGCTCATGTTGAGAAAAAAATCATGTCGAGTTTGCTCATGTTGAGAAAAAAATCATGTCGAGTTTGCTCATGTTGAGAAAAAAATCATGTCCAGTTTTTTTAAAACTCGGCATGATTTATTCTGGACAATGATTTATGTCTGTACATGATTTATGAAACTCGGCACATAGAGTTCAAACTGGATAGGCAGCGCTGTAAACTCGACATATAGCTGGGTAAACTCGATATACAGCGCATGGAACTCGCCATGATTTGATACGTGGAGCGTGCCATACAAAGAGCCGCTGTGTGTACACTATCCGTCTATGCGGCAAAATACACGGAATCCTGGCCGGCGAGTGTACGTCAGTCTAGTTGGTAGGTAATCCATGCCAAGTCGGTGCAGCTGCGTGGTAACTACCATGAAGAAATTGGCCGTGTTTTCTTATTCCAAAACTGTTGGAGCTGAAGAATCAATCCCACTGCATGTAAGGATATCTTCAGATTTTCTTCAGCTCCAACAGTTTTGGAATGAGAAAATAATGCTTTACAACATTGCTGTTTTGGAGAGTAGAACGCAGCAAAATGTGTATAACAACATTGCCATCGTGTGTGTGTGTGGTGTGTGTGTGTGGGGGGGGGGGGGGGTGTCAGTGTGTGTATGTTAATTCATGTGGTCGACCACATTGGGTACGTTTTTGTTCAAGGACCTTAAATTTCCAGGGTAATGAGAGAAATTTGAACTTGGGTGAATGAAGGTGTTGCAAGTTTGTTTATGGGTTGTTGCTTTTCTTTTTGTTTTGTTGTTTTGCTTTTTGTGTGTGCGTTTCTTTTATGTGTTTCGACTATGTTTGGCTTTTTTGTGTGTTTTTCTTTTATGTACCGTGGAATCTGAATTTTGTCGATTTCGATTGTTATCCTAAAGGTTATTATGCTGCGGATTGGTGGAAGGAGAGAGACATGGGTCCTGAATTTGATTGTACGATAGATCAGATGAAAATCGCAACCAATGGTTATTTTGGTATACATCTTGTGGCTTTACCAGAGGGCGACAGATCCAAGAGAATTTCTGGCTTGGTGCGTCTTAATTAAGGTCCAAAACAATTTGTTATTTTTATGCTTTCGAAAAAGAGAGTTTGGCTGTTATTTTGGCATCATACGCATGCTCAAGATTGGTAAACGACTTATTGATTAGTATATATTAAAATCTTGATCATACCCAAAATTATGAAAAGTTAAATTTGAGCTGATCTTGTTTGGTTTGGTAACTTGAAGAAACTTGATTGGGGATGACAAATTGCAAATTACTTTGACCCAGGGAAAGGTGTCCTTAAAACGATATAACCATTAGAAAGGCTGAATAGAGTGATAATTTACGTAAATCACAATATATATAATACTTCGGGGATTTGTGTAGATTTATGACGTTATTATGACGTTATTATTATTATCTCGAAGGGGTGGTAATCACACCCCGGTAAACCGTGTTACAAAAAAGCTTGGTAAAACGAAGGTTAAAGGTGCAACGAGAGATTTTGAAGCACCCAAATATTGTGTCTTAATTGTAAGTTCATATAGATTAGACACACAATAGATTTCTTACCTTGTATTTGGCTACAGAAATGTTTTAAAAGAGAGAAAAAGGGCGATTTTGATTTGCTTATATTTCAATGTAAAACATAGGCAGAATTTCGTATTTGCTCCTATACGAAATTAGAAATTTCACAATTTTTGTACCAAACAAACATTTCTCAGCTTATTCCTTTCAGATGGGGATATTTTTGATGGAAAGCTTTACATCAGGGCAAAAATCAGTGCTTTCTATCTTTTCGGGACACCTGATATGTGAAATCTCTCGTTGCACCTTTAAGTTCACAAAAACAATATAAAACAATAAAATTTACATTTTGAAAAATTATATAGCAGCTCTGACAATGTAAATTTCAGTTGTAATTGTCAGTTGTAATTCTCAGCTTACGATTTCTGAAACTATTATAAAATATGTTTCTTGGGTTAAGAAATGTTATAAAAACTTTTGTTATTCAAAATATTTTAATATTAAATACTTATACCATCAACAAAACGTTTATAGATGTTTTAATTGAAATATCTCTTTAATGTTTTATATCCTTCATGCAAGTTCCTGAGACCATTGATTTCAGTTGTTGAACATGACATTTTATTTTAAATTAAACTGTCTTTGAAGTTTGAAGGCAATTTAATTCATTTATATTTATCTTTTTTAGTCGGCAGAAGAATACCAGAAAGCATATGACATCCATGTTAACTACACTACATACAGCTTAGTAGGTATTGAGGAAGCGCCGTTTGGTTATGATGCTGCGTGGGTATTGGCTCAAGCTCTCGACAAAACGGAAAGACATCTAAGATTGATGGGTTTGTAAAGTATGGAACACCAGAGAAGACAAAACGTATGGTTTACCTCTCTCTTTGTGTTGGCTTTATGACATTAAGTATCAAGTATAATGAGCTCTGTGACCCAATTTAGCAACATCAATGTTATGTTTTATAACATGTACATTGCGTTAACCACCTCTTTATCAAGCGATTTTGATTGATTTATTTACATACATACTGATATATAAAAGGAAATATAATACAAATGAAACTGTAAATGATTCCATGATTAAGCGTATTAAAAATGACTTGATATTAAAAATAAACTAAAATACAAAACTAAATTTGTAAAATTAAGCCTTATTTCTGAAGGGGCCCAGAAGTTTAACATCTATTTTTAGTGAGAGCAGTTCATTAAACAAACAAACAAACCAAACACACACTCACAAAAAATATTAGAACAAAAATCATCAACATAAACAAATTAAACACATTGAACAAATACAAAAAACATATCAAAAAATAGATACAACGGACAAATATACGCACAAACAGGATCTCACAAAGTAACCCACCACATACGAACAAATGAATTAAAGATGACAATGTATGCAAATAATTCCAGAGTCCAAAGTAAGTTGTCTTGTAATCCCCCCCCCCCCAACACTGTCCTTGATACGCACATAGATGGGGAAAAAACCGCGACGATAGAAGGAACTGGCGCTTTGTTATTGCTTGGGTATCACGTTCTTAAACTGGGCCAAACTGCAAAACACTGATATCACTTAAATTGTACCTGGTCGAGTTTCAGGAAACGGTGCATTTGGAGGTAAGACACCCCCAAAAAAATTCAAAATGAGAAATTTAAAAATTGTAATGTTTATGTTTTAAACATTTAGTATACACATTACCTAATCAGTAAGGGAAAAATAATATTGCCAACAACACTCTTACGTTTCTGCACAGTGTGCACACACACATTTTGTACCGCAAAAGATGGGTTATACATTATCAAAAATTTAGAGCAACAAAATATGCCAATGTACATTATAGAGATGTTGCTGGGAAACAATTTCTATTGTACGAAGTAAAAATTTGAGAGATAATCTGAACTCAAGAATATGCTCCAATTGTTTAGTTTATTACGTTATCACTTCACTATTGAATTCTGCCTGGAAATAATAAAACAAAGATTAAGATACCTTTGTACTAATTGATTATAAAGATACATTCAATTGGGACACCATAATCATTCCATGGCCAAATATAACAAAACGTAATACACAATAACGTAGTTAACATTTTTACCACAATTTTCACTTCTCCCATGACTCCTCTTTCTTCTTATCGGTCCAAACACTTGCGTTCTAAAATATGATCCAGCCAGAGAGGAGTACAACGTCTGGCTGCTTCATGAATTCCGCAAGTCTTGTTTGTGCATTGTGCTCCAGCAGTGGGCAACCAGAGGTGTTCCATTTTCTGCGGTGCTGTTCCACAACACAGGGTAGTATCCTATTCTGCGGACAGATAGCCCCACTTCTGCAAGGAACCTTAGATCGGCAGTCTGGTTTTCAATCTATTGAGGCATCGCATTCAGCCCATTGAGGAGTCAGCTCCAGGTGGAAGTTGCTCACAAGGTTCAATACCGATGGATGTTTACTTGGTTGATGGCAGTCCTTTCTTTCCACAAAGGCGACTCTCTTTACTCCTTAGAATGTCAAGAGGTTGACTTTGCTTAAGAAACTCTCTCCAGATTTAAGGCGGTTGGCAGCACGGTATCTGTCCAACATAGGGTGCTTCACATTGGATATTGGCAGCTACGCTCTTGCTGCTAGCTACGCTACGACGGATGTCTGGTGGAGCAAGGATGCTACAAGTTTTTCCGTGTTGTTGGACGAGGCATCCTGTGATAAGCCGGCAGGAGCATTTAACGCTGAATCAAGCTCTTGGCATGGGTTGATCTGTCCATACAGGGCAGGCATATTCTGCACAAGAGTAGCACGGGGCAAGTGCCGTCTCTCTAGGTTAAGTGGCGAGCACCCATCTGGTACCAGTGAGTTTGTTCAAAATGTTATTGCGTGAACATACTTTTATCTTCGTCTTCGTGATGTGGGTATTATAAGAGAGGAGTGCGGTCCAAGGTACCTCCTAGGTAGACAGGGTTATCCAGTGCTACAGGGAGTCCAGACCAGGTAAAACTTTAAGCTGACGTTTGGCTTCACGGTTGAGTAGATGGAAAGCACCCACCCGTGTCTTAGATGGATTTGCACGTAGGTGGTTGTGCCTCATAATAAGGAGTGAGTTCATCCAAAGCTTGGAGAGTATCTCTTCAACAACTGTGAAGTCGGATATGTGCGCTAATTCCAAGATCGTCTGCATAAATTACGACAGGTTCCTGCACTCGTAGGTGGTCGTTTGGGTCTATATAGGTTGAACAGGAGAGGTGCAAGCCACACTCCCTTGTGGTAGACAATTCTGGGCGGACGCCATCGGGCTCTTCTTAGCTCCTCGCGAACAAAAGAGCATCCTGCTAGCCAGCAATCCACGGATAGCTCAGTCAAGCGGATGTCCTGTAATTTACAGGATCTTATGGAGTAGGCATAGTGATTTAACAATGTAGGCTGCTGAGAGGTCGACGAACACAGCTCCGGTTACCATACACTTCTCAAAACATCTCAATGTGTTGAGTTAGGTTGATTACTTGGCTTGTTGTGATTTGCCTGGCCGGAAACCTGATCCCCCCCGTGTTCTGTATGAGGTGTTGTCTATCACAGGTGCGATACGATTGAGCAGGAGGCGTTCAAAGAGCGTGTCGGTATGGCTAAGGAGTGATATAGGTCTGTAGCGCTTGGGATTAGATTGATCTTCCCATGATTTAGGAGTGCCATAACGTGTGCTTTCCTCCAGATCTTTGGGAAAACTGTGGGGGAAATAAGGGCAGAATGTAGAGCTCAAGAAGCAATTGCTTTGCTACTGGGCCAAGTTTCTTTAGTTGCTCAGTAGAGAGTTGTCAAGGCCTACTGCTTTTCCTGTAGTGAAGTTAGCAATACCCAGATTCCAATTCGTCCATGTTGAAGGGGAGAGTGAAACCAGCGTCACCACTATACCTCTTATTTATGGTCTAGTTTGATCTTCTTGGGTTTCTTGTGCACTTGCCTTTAAAAGCGTTGGTGGGCAAATTGTTTGGGTGTGACATTTAGCTGCTGTGGAGGGTCTGTTGGATCCACTCGGAGCTTTAGGATGGTAGACCATGCTTTCTTGCTGTTATGGTCATATCGGTGGATTCAATTAAAGTGTGCCAGGTTTGATCTTTTCTGGGAGATCCTCTACGAGACTTCCTCACCTTAGCAGTTGTGTCAGCCGAAAAAGGATCAACTTCAAAAATGGTGATTACTCTGATATTCTCTAAGCCAACATTCCTGGAAGGCCTGGTAGTATTCCGTCTCACAGCCTCTGGGTATGAATCTCCGGCAGTCTTGTTCATAGTTGGCAAATTTATCATAGTTCTGGGGTTTGGAGCAATCCTCTTCAAGTTCTGATCCAGGTCATCAGTGAATCTTTGCCAGTCTGCTTTCGTGTAGTTAAAGCGGCGCTTTTAACCAGGCACCTGTTTGGTCTTACTGCGCGTTGACTTGGAGACCGATTGGTCGATGTTGAGTGTGGAACAGGATCAAGAACAATCTTGCTATAGAGAGTTTTTGCGAACAATAGTAGATCAGGATTGTAACCCTCTTCAAGGGCACTATGAAATGATGTCGGCAGCTTAGATTTTTTTTTTTTTTTTTGAGTAGTGAAGGAGACGTAGATGTGGACTGTCTATCCTTCTTCGACAGTTGTCCGTTCTTTGTGAGTTTCATTGTAGCCCCATGCGGTACTATGGGATGTGAAGTCGCCAATTGAAGAAGTGGGTTTGGTGGACTACCCAGGGTTGGTTGAGGGTGCCCTCGAAGTATTACTGATTGGAGTTTGTAGACAGAGTAATTATGACAGAGCTAGCTCAATGGAGAGGACTTTGATGTTGTCGTCAGCAGATATTGAGGTGCTTCTACTTCGGTACCGTTTCTCACAAATATAGCACTTCCGTTGGTCGATGGGTCTCGCGGTGAACAAGGACCATTCTGGTTGGGACGGTGGGTATTGCTTCCTCTGGGGTTTCCTGCAGACAAGGACACTAGCAATGGAGATTGTTACACAATCAGCAATGTGGTACTTTTGCACTGGGAAAAACCCATCCACATGCACCCCCCTCTCTTTTTGTTTTCACTTTCTCTTGGTAGGGACACGATAGTACAGGCAGACCTTAGAAAAGCCTGCGTGAGGTTCTAGTCATGAATGGTTATACTGAAGAAATGATGTTAATGGAAACCAGTGTTTGGAGTTGTAGAGACTGCCTGTTCGCTGCTTCGTTCGCAGTTTTAAATTGCTTCCCTACGCAGCTTAACAGGGGAGACCACAAGACGGTTCTCTACTTCTCCACCATTGAATAAGATGCATATAAAAATAGATTTATATATTCTTGTTGTCGGAAAAGGAGTGTCTATGCCCACTCTTGATCCAATATTTTAAATAGCTTGGTTGTTGCTGAGAAATGTGGATTACGTAATACACGTCCTTAAAAAAGTTCGATTTTTTGAAAAGTTTCAACATTTCTTAGACTTAATAATCATTGTGAGCTGAAGAAAACATATTACCAACTGCTGCATTATGTTTACCTCGAAATAGGATGCACAATCAATATTTAGTAGAAGTTTTACCAAACTTAGCAACTCTTTGTGAAGGAGAACGTATAAACAAGGTGTTCATGGAATTATGATTGTATTTCAAAAAATATCAAAATCTAAATTTAGAATAACATTGAAAAACATCATTACATGATTTCTACACATGTTTCGAACATTGGTTTTTCGGAGAATTTAAGTTGCTAAGTATTTTTTTTCATTTTTTTATAATTTTGAAGTTTGTTTTTCCCTATTTTCGATGTTTGAAGGGAAATATCTCATAGAAAGAAAACGGAAAGCATGGCAAAACATATATATGGCCCCAAATGCACAGACAACGGCTCCTATCCAAAATATTACGCTTTGTTCCAATAAAGCATTGTTTAAAAGTTTTATTAACCAAAGACACAAACAATCTGGGGAAAAATGCGCCGTTTGCATGAAATAGACCACCTACCGACATAAATTTGATGCACTTGTTCAAGGAATATTCATGCGTATCTTGCCTAAAAACGTTACAAACCACATAATAGACCTGGGCAAATTCTAAATTTGCACAAAGACACTCATAGATTTGCATGGCATTACATTTGAAAACCAGCTTCAAAATCCATGAACTATACACAGATATCTGGGCAAGATTATTTGACTAAAAATTGGGGCGTTAATGTGGTTGCATTCTTTCTACAAATCACATTTGGGTGAACGTAAAGTGATACTATTGCGCTCTGCGAAAGCATGGACATGTAGTCTATTGTATACACCCTTTTTGTTATTTCAGTGTTCTCACAAACAGCTGTTCTATGTATACATAACCATGCTAACACATTTCTTTTTGTGCGAAAATGTTGTACACCAATGCTCAGACTGCTCAATCACACGGGTTAAAACAATAATTTTAGATATGGTACTTTGTTTATTCTTCTTTTGTTTCATGTTTCCATCACAATATATTTAACAGGTTTTGTAGTCCATAGTATAGTGGACACGTGTGCACGTGTGCTCATTATCCAATTAACAGGTCGCCGAGATGAATTTAAATATTTATGTAATTTTTAAATCAAATGTAACGCTTTCTTCGACCTTGTTCATTAATCATTAAGTATAAACACCTGCTGTCGCATGAACAACAGCTGAGCTTTACGCCTCTGTTCTGCCGTTCATATTATAAAATGAATGCGCTTCCGTGAAAGCTTGCCGCTATATAATTATACAATTGTTACATTGTGAGAAATTATTCTCTGTATCGCTAATTTATTAGTTAATCCCCTGTTTGGTTCACGCAATACGAAAAATATCTATGGTTTGTTTTCCAATATCACATGAGGCCGTGGCTTTTTTGATGTGATTTTGGAAACAAACCATAGATTTTTTTCCGTATTGCGGTGATAAACACGCAGGGGTAACGAATTTATCATTTAGTAAACTGAATATGTTAAGTAGAAAGCCTAAAGTAATTCTATAACATTTTAGTTAAATCTGATCGTATCAGAAGGAGCGACAGTAGGCCTAGTACTAACAAGCCTGTAGGGGGCCTACAAAGTAACAAATCACAATTTGAATGAAACTGCACACAACATAAACTCATCATCATAAGTCCTGCTATGTACAGTTTGGCTTGCCATTCCCATGCTCAACCAGGCATTTCCTAGACCAAGATGTCATGGACACAGTAGTCTACACTTGGTTCTACTATAAAACAAAGACCCAAGACCCAAGACCCAAGACCCCCTCACTAATAAAACACAGACCCCTCACTATAAAACAAAGACCCACAACTATAAACAAAGACCCCTTCACTATAAAACAAAACCCCCTCACCTATAAAACAAAAACCAAAAACCCCCTCAACTATAAAACAAGACCCACCTAACTAATAAAACAAAGACCCCCCCTCAACTATAAAACAAAGACCCCCTCAACTATAAAACAAAGACCCCCCCTCAACTATAAAACAAGACCCCCCGAACTAACACAAAGACCCCCTCAACTATCAAACAACGACCCCCCCCCCAACTATAAAACAAAGAACCCCCTCACATAAAACAAATACCCCCTCCACTATAAAACACAGACCCCCTCAACTAAAGAAAACAAGACCCCCCCCCCAAACTAACAAACAAAGACCCCACTCAACTCTAAAACAAAGACCCCCTCAACTATAAAACAAAGACCCACCTAACTATAAAACAAGACCCCCTCAACTATAAAACAAGATTCCCCCTCAACTATAAACAGACCCCCTCAACTATAAAACAAAGACCCCCTCAACTATAAAACAAAGCCCCCCCCTCAACTTAAACAAAAACCCCCTCAACTATAAAACAACAAAGAACCCCTCAACATAAAACAAGACCCCCTCAAATAAAAAAGACCAGACCCCCCCCTCAACTATAAACAAAGACCCCCTAACTATAAAACAAAGACCTCTCCAACTATCAAACAAAGACCCCCTCACTATAAAACAAAGACCCCTCCAAAACGATAAACAAAGACCCCCCCCCTCAACTATAAAACAAAGACCCCCCACCCCTCAACTTAAACAAAAGACCAACCCCCTAACCATAAAACAAAGTCCCCCCTCAACTATAAACAAAGACGCCTCAACTATTAAACAAAGAACCAACCCAATTCTGAATTCCTTGCATACTCTCCATTCCATATACGTTTGCATACGTACCCATTTTACTTCAAAAATGAAATTCCTGCCAAAACCAACCTTCTGTTCTCCTTAAGTTTATTATGGATGGATTCATTTTTATTGGTAAATGTTAGGGGATTTATTTGCAATGACCGATATCAAGCGATACCACCCTTTTCTGTATCTCTTCAAACTTTCTACTTCATGTACCGAACTCTGAAAAAAACTGTTTGAGTTGGCCCGGCCATTTGATTTCTCACCAAGTTTCAGTTTTTTTTTTTCGATGCTAGAACACGATGTGCATGTAAGTTTCAAGGGATGTTTCGGAATTCATAATAAATGTGATTGAATGCATTAATTAGTTAAATGGGAAGTTCCACGCTTTAAAGTAACATACTTAAGTTTTAAAAAGTATTGAAGAAAATCTGAAAAAGCTGGGTTCAGCTGCAAACAAAGCTTTTAATAGTTATGTTCCAGTTATCTAAACCAGTTTTTGAAAATAAAAACAGTAGGGTTCTGTCCAACTTTAAAGGTCTGACTCAGAGATTTCAAAATATTATTTTTTTTTTTAATAATGAAAATAGTGCAACTAGAACTAAAGCTAGTCATTCCTATATGCACAATTCCGAAATCAGAGAGATGATTCGGATTTTTCGGTTATGATGCAGTTAAACATTTAGTGTAGTTTACGTCCCATGGGATACTTTGTATAACAAAACTTCCGGAATCCGGGAATTTTATAACAAAGTTGTGATTTTCTATATGAAGAATTAGATTTAAGCTTAGCAATTCAACACAGTGATTAGTATATGGACACGCCTTATGTACATAAAAAAACTAGATTTTTTTTAACATGAGGGCGCCCTCATCGGAAATTCTGAGTCGCCTTTAAGATGTTTACTCGCGGCGGGCGCGGCGGCTATATCGTCGTGGGTCACGCAAGTGTTCGAATCTGATTTTTTGGTCAAATTGAGTTAATAGTTGATTTTGGTCTGCCTTTTATGTACTCTTTATTTGTACCAAAAAAAAAGTGAATTTACATCTCCTAACCAAATAGCCGCAGTCGAATTAACACCATTTTGTAGAAAAAGGTTCACAAACAATCTCGAATACGTATTCGATAGCCTTGGGTGTCCAAAATATTCTCAAGATTTAAGGCAATCGTGAATTTTACCTCATAGGGATTTTCGTCATGTTATTTCACTTTGATTTTTGTGTTTTAATTATGTTACTTTGTTTACTATTGCACGTACGGTCTGTTGCGTCGTGAAAAGGAAAACTATCAAAGTTGTGTAGTTTTAACATTTGCAAATGAACCAAATTTTCACTTTTAGGGGGAGCTAGTGACATTAACCCTCGTATTACCAAAGGGGAGGAGTTTCCTTCGGTTGCCCAAAACTTAACAAACTTTTTGACGTTCAGTCTCAATGTAAGTATTTCACTCCTTCTGCTCATTTGCGACCAAATGTGAAGATAGCACCGCACTGGGGTAGCGTCGAAGTCGATTGGGGGAGTGTTCTATTAACTCTACTACCCATTATTGAAAGCAGCATTTGCTGGTCAGTTATATCCATATATTGCAAATAGAGCAGCTTCTTAATGCATTTTTTATATTTATTTAATTTCAGCATACAAAATCAACATAAATTAGGGCATTATTACCCTTAAAGCAGACATGAGGAGATTGCCAGGAAGAAGCACCCATAATTTTTCTCGAAACCCCGGTTTTTACATATTGGAATGCTTTACCAATGTATTAGATACACCTGAAGTGAATAAGCCGAATACGCCGTCTTTATGTATAAGAGATGATTGAGTAGTTTATGAGGGCACGGACAGAAAGTCAAAGAAGGTTTTCTATGGGGGAACGATTACGAAAACAGGCAAGTTCAAAACAAGGTTTGCGGTTTCCTTGCACCTGTTTGTCAATTAAAGTTTAAATGTTCTCGGTAGTGGTCTACAACCGATCCATTGAATTTGAGAGAAAAATTCATATCCTAAAATAAAAATCTCTTCTGTCACTTTAAAACCTATACAGACAAACAAAATAAAATCAATTTGTTTAGTTAATAGAATAGCAATAAAGGTTTTGTAGGTATCATCTATGGGCTAATAAGTCATCCTCGGTCGAAAAAAAAAAAATATTTATTATTGTGTCTACACAAAACATTTACACAAATAAACAGATGGTAACCTTAATTATAATAGATTAACCATAGATGATGTGACAAAGGGAAACTAAGTGGTTGTATACCAATGATAAAGAGAACTATTGTAAAATTAAAACAATGGCGCCATTATTATTTTTCGAAATCGGCACATGATTCGCCTATAAATCGGGCACTGCATTACCCTTTAGTTATTAGATAATTTGTATAATATGTTGCACTGTAGGCTCTAAAATTGTTGTTGATTAAAAAACTAGTATTTTCCATATCATTTGGGGCCAAAACCCGCATGAAAATCCAATATTCCTACCTTTTTTGATGCAAAATTATTTTTTCATTTTATACTCTGATGTGTGTCCATGGAAATGACCAATTTTGCCCCCCAAACTTGTGAACTTTGATGTCATGTGACGCCATACTAGGTTATTTTGAAGCAATAGACACACGAAGGACCAAGCTATCACAGGTACCAAAATCGAAATCATCTATTGCTTTATAATAATGAATTCTTGGGGTGTTTACCACTCCACCCCTTAGTAAACGTGTTACAAAAGAGACTTGGTAAAACTATTGTGAAAGTTTTTCTTTGATGTTAACTTGGATATTCTGCAAACGAAATCAGTACTAATACCTCATTTTAAAAAAAAATCGCCTTTCAGAAAAAAACAAATGAATTTTCTTTGGAAGTTGTTTGTAGAAGCGTTTAACTAGTGCACTCTAATGTAAACTGTGATCGTTTAAAGTTTGGTTGATATATATTTTAAGCGTGTACATTACTTTAAAAGATGGGACTATGTATGTATTTGATATTAGAATATATGATTGTTATAAAGTTGTATAGACCAAGTTTTATCATCCAAAAGTTTGAGTTATGAAAACATGTCAGTTACATTTTCTGAGCTCAATTTTGAACAGTTCTAGTCAATAATTATGTGTGTGCAAAATGCATACTACTTATTAATGTTTATATAACATGCACTTACAATGTTTTTGTTCCTTCTAACGTATTTACACCTGGAAATTTTGTTTTTTGTCTGCCAAAATGAGTTAAACATATTAGCGACAAATTAAAGATATTATTTTAAGGAGCACGTTTGTAAGAGTTGTAAAATTCATGTGTCATTGTGGTCATTCTGCGCTATATGTTACAACGAACGATAATGCAACAGTGAATGTTTCCCATTTTAAACCGCTTATGGAAAAGTCGTTGCTATACAAATTGGCACTGTTTGTAGCATAAAAACAATGCAATGACATCGTCATAGTCGTCGTCATCATCATCATTCATCATCATCGTCGTCATTCGGCTCATCATATCATCATCGTCATCCGCATCATCATCATCATCATCATCATCATGCTTCATCATCATATCATCCTCATCATCATTTATCATCGATCAGTAGCATCATTATCGTACGTCAAGCTCGATGTTTCTTTATTTCATCGTATTGCCACCATCATCACCGCATCGTTATTTCTATCATCGTGGCATCATCAGCATCATATTTTAAAACAGTAAAAACCGTAGTTATAGTAATCCACAATACCAAACATTAGAAAAATCAACGGGTTCCATGCAGTCGAATACGTTATTCGACTTCTATAAGAACACGCGAATCAAAACACCTTTGGGTTTTGAAAACTGTCAAAATAACATTCAGTGGCCATTTTGAATAAGAAACAGTTGTTTCTTGGTATTTTAATACTGGTAGTCAGTTCGTAACCATTCATGTCTTAACATTCACAATTAAAATAGCCATTCCTTTTATTTTATTTAATTACACGCATTCCTAAGTAACTCAACTTCCAAACGCCGTTTTTCGGCACTAGGCACCCGTAGCGATTCGACAGTATGCAGAACCAGCGCACGAATGGTCAACCTAAGCTGTTTTGGAGCAATAATCAGTGGGTCAGCTCCGCTCCATAAACAGCGCAAACGTGTTTGTTACTCACCTCGTCGATCCGCTCATGCATACACAGCGTGTGTAACATGATTGGGATCACCTTACCGGATTGCCGGCCCAAAACAGACTTGGTTTGGCGCGATACTAAGGGGTATTTGCATTCTAATACTAAAAAAAGCAAGTGTTGTACTCGGGACCTAGTCCGCTCAGACCATGCATACAACAGCTGTGGGTAACATTGATTTGGGGATCACCTTACCGGATTGCGCCAAAACAGCTTACACACACACATATCAGTGTGTGGTCTGGAGAGAAATTCTGAAATCGATGATCCGCGGCATTGAGATTTCAGTCTGATAGATTCAAGTAATGCAAAAAGGCTGCCATATTTGCGGTGAGGATAATAAAAACGGAGCATTTACATCTCAAAATAAAACACGATAAACCGGATATCGCAAAGAAATAAAAGAAATAAAAAAAACGACTCTGCTCCAGTGGCCGTAGCCAGGGATTTGTTGACGAGGGGGCCAAGATTCGTTGTGGATGTACCGGCACGTGTATTTTACCAACAAACAATTTTTCCGGCCGAGTTTTACAGTCGCCTCCAAAATGCAACATCACAGCCAAACGTTAAAGATAGAGATAGGTAGTTCTAGTATTGACAATAAGCAGTAACAATTGTTATGAACTTTCTGTATTTCAATCAATGCACCTCGCGCTCAAAACAACAGCTTACAGATATTTTGAGACAAAGTACCGACCGGGGGTTACCGACGGAACATCAGGTTAAGGGGGGGGGGGGACACGTCCCCCCTGGCTACCGCCACTGATTTACGATTAATTTTCACATGATATTTAGAGTTGAGGCGGGTCTTTGTTTTAAGTTAGGTGGGTCTTGTTTTATAGTTGAGGGGGGGTTCTTTGTTTTATAGTTGAGGGGGTCTGTTTTATAGTTGAGGGGGTCGTTGTTTTATCGTTGGGGGGGGCTTTGTTTTCTAGTTGAGGGGGTCTTTGTTTTATAGTTGAGGGGGTCTTTGTTTTATAGTTGAGGGGTTCTTGTTTATAGGTTTGGGGGGTCTTTGTTTTATTTAGTGAGGGGGTCTTTGTTTTATAGTGAGGGGGTCTGTGTTTTATAGTTAGGTGTCTTTGTTTATATCTTGAGGAGGGTCTTTTGTTTATATGTTGAGGGGGCTTTGTTTTTATAGTTGAGGGTTTTTTGTTTTATAGTTGAGGGGGTCTTTGCTTTTATAGTTGAGGGGTCTTTGTTTTATAGTTAGTGGGTCCTTTGTTTTTATAGTTGAGGGGGTCTTTGTTTATGTTGAGGGGGTCTGTTTTATCATTTTGAGGGGTGTCTTTGTTTTATAGTTGAGGGGGTCTTGTTTTAAGTTGAGGGGGTATTTGTTGTTATAGTTGAGGGTGGTATTTGTTTTATAGTTCAGGGGGGGTCTTGTGTGTTATAGTAGGTGTGGTCTTTTTTTTAGTGAGGGGGTCTTTGTTGAAGTGAGGGGGTATTTGTTTTATAGTTGAGGGGGTCCTTTTTGATAGTTAGGTTGGTCTTTGGTTTATAGTTGAGGGGGTGGCTGTGTTATAGTTGAGGGGGTCTTTGTGTATAGTTGAGGGAGGCTTTGTTTTTATAGTTGTTGGGGGTCTTTGTTTTATAGTCACCCAGTCTACATTATGATGGCAGGCACTGAGTAGAGATTCTGCAGACAGTCAGGGTGCCACTGTAGTAGGCTACAAAGCCCAAAGGTCCTATTTGAAAGACATCACATTGTTCACTTTCTTCCAAAACTCACAGGGAACTTAATGAGTAATGTTTTTGTTTTTTTTTTTAATTTTGGGCAATTGTATCTGAAGTTAGAAATATTTGCTGGGATTGCCAGCAGCAGTCACACATTGTGTTGAACAAAAAGGCCATATGGGATTGTGCTATTCAGAGGGGGTGGCCAAAACAGTCTCTTCCACAGATGCGCAGATCATTACATCTTAGAGATTTGCATGAATGTGAAGCAAGGGGGACTTATACTTGGTGCAAGCTTTACGTAATACGGGCCCATATCCAGTGAGGATGAAAAATACTCTGGTAAAACGGGGAAAATATTAATTGGGAAATTAACAAATCAGCATCACCATTAATGTCTACTAAATGATAAATTGTGACACCATTTCTCTTCAGATCCACCCAGATCAATATCGCAATTCACGTACGAGGACGAGACATTGTGGACACCCTCTTTCTTTTATGAATGTACCAATTTGAAGAGGTGTAAAGGTGGGTCTTATTTTGATAAAAGTGAAATTCAGACAATGGCGGACCTCCGGTGGGAAGTGGTCCCCTGTCTCGGAATACCGTGTTGCGGTTCAAAGAATCGAGACGAATGGAATAAATTTGTATGTATTTTCGTCAATGTGGGGCAAATGGTTCGGTTGGCTCTTGATGGAGAAGATCACCTGGCCTATTCAAGAAATTAAAGACCTAAATATTTGATTATGTGTATAAATAATTCTTGTCATTTGTTTAAGAATAAGCATTTTTATGCGATATTCCTAAAGTTTAATGATTATTAATTAAGAAATGGTAATATCTATACTTAGCATACGAGAAACCTCCACGAGTATCAATTAGTGAAGAACAAAACAGCATATGAGTCCAAAAGTTTGGAATCTTCTATCAGCCGATCTGTAAAAGCCTCAAAATATTAAGTCATTTAAACTTTGTTTGTTTATGTTATATGATTAACAAATCTCTATAGAATGGGATTAATCACTGTGTGAAAATAGCTAACCTTTGAAGCCACTATCAGCCATTTTTTTCCAAATTGAAAATGCCAATTTTGTCTCTGAATTGCTAGTATTAGGCCATATCAACACCATATATTGCTGTTCTTTGTGGAAACATTTTAAAGCAGTCTTGAAGATGCCATTCCCGACTTTTATTAGTAAACAAAGCATAAAAAATCACAATTCCTTGACAAATACGGCGTGTTAAGCTTAACCACATACAGGGTCTTTACTACAACCATTTTCAATACAACAGTGTAAAAATGAATTTTGATGAAAAATAGAGGGCGCGATTTGTTTACATTGTGAAGACATCGCTGATAGTGGCTTTAATGTACAGAACTAACCATTCACTTATTACTCTTTAGTAACATTACTACTAACCTGTTTTCCCCTATCACTTGCAGGGAACTGTAAAATTCACTAATAATGGCGATAGATTAGGACCGCTGATGGTTGAGCAAAATCAAGGTAGGTCTAATGGGATGTACTGCGACTAATTAACCTTATAATTAGAGCCTTTGAGATTCTGTTCAAAATAAATCTACTGATTTATTTTGGGGGTTCTGAAGCACAAATTTTACACACGATAAAGACTGGTATTTCCGAGCCTCCACACCACATGTCAATCTTTGCTAGAATACTATACTGCATCTTATTACGTTAAAAAATAATTTCCGTCAGAAACCTTCAGATCAGAAATCGTGTTTTTAAAGTATACATATTATTTCAACAAAAACTGTTTTGATAAATTTACTCGGTAATTGATAATGTTGTGAATTTTATGACGTATCTTAAATTGTATAGCTGATGATCAAAAGTTGCCATTGACAACATATGTTTTTACTTGATTAAATTTGATTTTATAATTTAATTTCTCATTTCAGACCAAAAAGAAATAATGGTTGGGTTCTATAACCCCGGAAACCTACCGGGAGATGAACTTGTGTGGACAAATGACCCTCCAGTATATTGGCAAGGTTTGGACGCAAATAAAATTATTAAAGATCTATTGTGTGCATAACTTTTCAAGAATACATATGTTTATTATCTTTAACCATGTCTTTATACGACTCGGCTGAAAGCTTGGTGACCCAATATATATATATGGCTTTAAAAATATTGCTAGCGAGTTTCATTTTCATAACCTTTTGCTCAAAGCAATATCAGTAGCTTCTCAAAAATATTTGTATAAAAAGAAAAAGAAACACCTTCAAAGTGATAAATAGAAAAAAAAATGTACTTTCTGAAATGAAAACATGGTTGAAGGGAGAAAATGTTAAGGCCAATTCAGTTTTGGCCGATTTTGACTAAAATGCCAAATTTTACCGTAAGTGTATCCCTTTCGTCCATAGAGGAAAATGACTACTAACCTGGGGTCCGTTCGCGAAACTCAGTCGTAAATCTACGTGAATACTATGTCATGCCTGAGTGGACCAATTTATCCAAAGCACTGTGTAACTGGTAAGAAAAGTTCTATTATGTAGGACATACGCTTGAGTTGGTACACATGTCGAGTTACGTATGCGTTTCGCGAACGGACCCTTGACCATCACCACAAAAAAGGAGGTAGCGTTATTTGCCTTGTTAGATCTAGGAGCAATTTCCCACTAAATTCATGGCAGGGTCTGCTCCGTGATTTTTGAAAAGTGGCAAAAAATGATATTTAGCCACTTACACGCAAATATGCAAAAATCAGATATTTGCGCTTTTTTAAATGTTTTACACTTTTTTGTACCAGTAATTACGCGCAATTGATAAATAGTGCGCTAATCCGCGAGTTCTGAAAAAGGGCAGTGTTAAAGAAAGAAAAAGGTAAAGAAATGTATGAATAGAAATTCATTTTCTACGTTAAACAATGATGTAATGATATATTGATAAATATTAACAATCACTTACGCATTACATATTGTTGGAAACAAAAATGATTATACCGATAAGAATGATTTCTGCTTTAATTAACAACGCGATTAATATTTCACTTGCAGGAGGAAAACCTCCGGTTGATGCATTCATACAAAAGGACAAATACGAAACAATATCCTTTGGATTATTTGTCTTCATAACGGTTCTAGCTGTGATTGGAGTTCTGCTTTCACTGGTCTTCCTCACATTTAACGTTGTATACGGAGAAAGAAGGTGAAATCAATAAACAGTGTTGGGGAAAAACAGTTTGTTTCCAGTAGGTAGTCTCAAAACAAAAATGCGGAATGCGTTTTTTAGAGATTTTTTCGACTGGAAATAAACGTGTTTGTTTGTTTCTTTGTTTATTTTTTCTGCCTTGTATGCTGATTTTTAGCAAACCCGCCAAGAGGACACGCGTAGTCTAGTGGGTAGGACACCTTATTTTTTCGTAGAACACGCTGGCCAAAGCAATAAAAACGGATATCTGATGAAGATATTCAACGCTTAAAAAGGTAATTGTTTTCACCGATCGCTAGCGCTGTAACTTAGTCGTTGCGTGTCTTCATGAAACGTGTCTTCTTGATAACTTTGTGTAATAAAACCAGTAGCATTTTGAAGTTGTTAAATCCAAACTTAACACCATGATCGATAACATCAACAGGTCATTAATTCGCCCTGAGTTTAAATTGCGAATATATAACCAATACTCTGTTCCATCAATTAGGTACCTTCTTATGACTCATGAGCTTACGGACACTCAGCTTCAGACTCTTGATCAAATTCACACCAATGCAATTAAATATTGGCTCCAAATGAAACCTAAAGGGCCTACCCCTGCGATCCTTTTCAGTCCGGATATGGCTTAAACATGAAGCGCATTTCGGATGTCTATGTTGAGAGCCTTACTGTTCTCTATGGCAGAACAATGACCCTCGCTGACAACCGCACCAGAAATGCGCTTCAGTCTAAATTCGAACGCGAATCGCAGTGGACTACAAAAATGTCTCGCAATGGTATTAAAACTTGGGATTCTGCCTTTAACGAATCCACTATTAAGACTCCGCAATCTGTAAACAATTGGACCAAGGTCAAGAAATCCATTCAGGATACCTTAAAACAAAAGCGCTCTGATTACTGGAGAAACTATATCCGTCCCTTAATCCAACAGGGAAAGATGCTCGAATTTATTTCAGTTGAAGAATCAGATCTCACATGGCGCTCCATTATTTATGACCTTCCTAGGGGGGTCCTGTCGTTTGCTGTCCGCTCTTCCATAGACTTCTTGCCTACCATGTCCAATCTTAAATCTTGGGGTGGTTAAACGGAGTAGGCGAGGGTTTTCCTTTGCAGAATAAGGAAAGTCTACTCCACGTCCTAAATAACTGTTCTGTCAGTCTAAATCATGGCAGATATACGTGGAGACATGAACCCAGATTCTGGTACCTTGTTCAAATGTGCAAGATCCTACAAAGGCAGAGATGTCATGGTTTATGTGGACATCACGGCAGGGACCTCGAAGTGGTAAACCAATACCAGGCTGATATTCTCCAACTGCACAAAGTCCTGAGTGATTTCTTTTTATAATGAATCTGCCCAAAAAAGCCATCATTGCAGAACTTACTGTGCCATTTGAGCCTAATATTCCAAAAAGCTCGTGATCTCAAACAAACAAGATGCTGTCTTCTTTGACCTTAACAAGAGAGGTATCAATACTCGTCTCGTGTGTTTTGAAGTGGCGTTCTGTGTTTAGTTACCAAAGAAAATCTTGTTCGTATTCGATCCATTTTTAAGTTCAATTCGGCTTCTTTTAAGAAAAGGGCATAAGAGCCATCTCCAAACTGCTTTGCTAGGTTCATACGCCATTTGGAACAGTAGAATAGAAAGGAGTGGGTTTGGGATAATATCAGCTGTATGAAAATGTAATGTTGCTCTTATTGACTTTTAGTATTTTTAGTATTGTGCAATATTTTCCCTGCAATGGTCCATGCTCTGCTCTATTTGCATTTTGCATGAAGACCTTGTCCTGGGTTTTAGTGTGTGCTTTTTAACCAGGTATAAAGTAATTATAATAAAATTTTAGTATTAACACGCTTCTAAATGACACTTTTGGTATTTTGAGATATTAGCCTGTACAAACCAGAAGAAATAAATGGAAGAGAACACTTGTAGATGAGGATGAAAGCGGACAAAAGAGATAAGAATGTAATTTCAAAGCTTATATCTGAGATCTTTCAATATCATTATCTCCAAAAATGGAAAAAAATGTCCGTAGATCTTCGTAATACTAAGTTTTATTTTTATTTTTAATTGTAGACATTCTTTGATTCTACGGATTAACCTCTTTTTAATTAACAATAGTTTTAACTTTTCCCATGTAATTGTAACATATTTATTTATTTGCTACTTGCTCTTTTATCTTTTGTTTTTTGTTTTACCTTTAGCATTCCATTAAAACACAATGTGCAAAAGGCATATCAAGAGCTAAAGGTTAATATTTTGAAATCGTGTTCATTTTTCCAGAATTATAAAGATGTCCAGCCCACGTCTAAACAACTTAATAGGTATTGGTGGGATATTCGTCTATCTGTCAATGATATTTCTCGGTGTGGATACCGGGATAACCTCGATAGAATCCTACCTCATTATATCAAAGGTATCTTGCATGTTAATTTCTGTTTGACGTAGTTTCAAAATATAGTTTGAGTTAAAAAGAAACAAATATGTGTGTTATAATGTACCAATGTACATCATCATCATCATGATTCGGCTGCGGAGCAGGCGACTACAAGTTTTCTCCAAGCACTGCGATCATTTGCCAATGCAGTGATGTTTGCTAGCTGTAAATAATGGTCAACGTCCCCTCGGAGGTTCTGGATGTACAAATACAATATTGATTGCAATCAACATTTACTTGCCCAAATGTCTTGCAGAATAACTTCTTCTGGACGAAATAACTGCATTTACATAACTCTTTTTAACTGATAATGATAAAACATTTTTATTGGTGATAAAATACGTTTCAAGACGACATAAAACTATAAGTCATAGACAAACTCCACATTACATAAAAAATGATAAATGCGTGGGGCTGCAACTTGCTTGTTACTAAAAATAATGTTACATTCTCAACTTTATGAAAGTAAAACCTATGTTTCAACACAAAACTCAATAACAATATCAGTATATTCATTCTGTCATTAAATTTTGGGTTAAGATAACTCTTTGTGTGCCGTCACAAAATGATGATGAATGATTAGCTTGAATCCAAGGCGGTTTAATATGGACAGTACGAAGAGTTTGTTTGTTAGATTATCTTACATTCCTAAGTCCATCTTTTAAGTGTGTTACAATACAGTTTCTTAGCTGTTAGTTCACCATGGAACATTCCTATGTTAATACCTGTTGCTTACTGACTTGTTAAAACAAAGAAATGGGTTGGACTGAGAGTTCTATTGCTGGTCGGACCCAAACCGATACAGTGTCCGTATTTGGTAGTTAATAGCGCCTCATTTGGTTAAATGGGTCCCTGCAGGTACTTATTTCTTGGGGTCATATCTTAAAAAGATATTGACTCTACCTTTTGAACTTTCCAGTCCCATTTTACCCATTACCAACAAAGAATAAGTCATCACTGCTTTGTTCAAAACTCCATGGCGCCTGTTCACCAATGTTGCGTTTTTTTGGGGACACACGGTATATAAAGCAACATATTTTTTCATATCATATTTTTTTACATTTATATTCGTTTGTATTTTATCCCACAACAAACATCAATACTGTCTAATAATTAAGAATTATTACATTGAAATAACTCCACTTTTTATAAATGAATTTAAATAGTTGTTCTATTTGGTAAGTAATTGCATAATAATTGGTAAAGTGAATGAACACTGTCATACCATAAAGGTGTAACATTTTGCAAGAAACAAAGTCAAACAAAACAGCTTGTTTTGAACTAAAAGTAAAATCGATTATTCAATCAACATATTTTGATAAGACCTTTTAGAAATAAGTTCCTTTGCTTATATTCGTAGCTTTATTTTATCTTTAATTTGTTCATAAATGACTGCACATGTAGCAATGACAGGCTACTGCGAGATTTTGAAAATTAATTTTTCTGTGTATTTATCAAAAATAGTCAGCTGAACTAAAGATGGTCACCTAAAAGACAATTCAAAAGTTTGAGATGGATTAGATTTTCGTGTTTGATGTAATAAATTAAACTACATTGTATTAAATAAAATTTACAAATTACAAAAACCGGCTAAATTGGCTACTTCAAAAGTTTGAATGGATTAGATTTTTTCGTTCTGAGATAATAAACTAAACTAGATTTTATTAAATAACATTTTTCAAATTACAAAACCTGCTTTTAGAATAATACCAGGGGTCCATTATAGATGTCATTCGGTCAAATTCTTCGTAATTACGATACAATGTTCTAATAATTTATTTGGTCAATGGTTAGCTTGAACTTGTGTGTTTATATATAACAATATAGGTCAATTGCCCACCCACACACCAACCTGTGCGAATATTGTATCAAAAGAGATTTTCATAAATATGTCACAAGAATATAATGATAACCCTATTAAGAAAAATAGACCTCTAGTTTTAATTAATAGATGTCAGAACGTCTGCGCCTATCCTATGGAATACGCTACCAGTTAATTTCTCAAAAATCAATTTAACGTTGAACATTTAACAAGAGTGATCTGAGAATTACAAGGCTAACGATATTTTGGTAATTTTGAGGTAATGATGTTTTGATTTCCACACGCACACAAAACAATATACAACCAGCGAAAGTGTGTCCTTTAAACAAATGTACAATTTCGAAACCTGAAATAATTACATATCATTTTAAAGCTTACCAAAATAAATTTAAAAAAATTGACCTGAAAGAAAATGCTAATAAAACTTATTGAGAATTGCAATTAATTTTGGCAGCTCTTTACCTGGTTCCTGGTGTTGGGATTCTGCTTTGAGCTTAGGTGCAAAATGTTTAGCAAAACTTGGCGAGTGCACAAGATATTCACTACAAAGTTGGTAGTACCAAAACGGGTTGAGTATCCATCCACCCCACCAATCACCACATATAACCGCCCACCGCCATCCTTCCTCCCTCCTCCCCTTCGTTTTCCTTCTTCGTCTCCTTCTCCCTCCTCCTTCTACTCTTCTTCTTTCGCTTCTTTCGCTCGTCCTCCACTTACGTAGTAGTATACAATACTACCTGGTTAGGAAGTAGACGCTAGTAGGGCAACACTATTTCCCGAGTACTGCATCTTGGACAAAGTAGTTTGGCACACCTTGTTACATGACTCTTTCATTTGAAATGAACTCTTTTGGGTATCAAGCTTGAAGCTTTTGCTAATCCATAAACCGCCCCCTTCCCCACCAATCATGTTTAGTTCTTGTTAGAAAGCACTGGTAACACATTTTCAGTTTCACCATTTTCCGTGGGAGGGGGCGATTTTAAAACCGTACGGTATGGAAAAGTGTGGCCACACTTCTGTTCCAATATTGTGGCTACGGCTATCACCCGAACCCGAGGTGATGGGTGATGGGCCCGTACCAGTAACATTTTTTGCTGCTTTTCGAAAATGACAGCTTGAACAACACCGTTATAACTCAATCAAACCAGCCCTAGAAAGTCATGTAGAACTCGCAATTATTTTCTATAACGATTCCGGTTCATTCGCCCAGATATAATACCCGTATTGTAATGTTATTCTCATTATTGCAGATACGAATACCTCACTGATATCACACAGTGTTTGCACTTGTCTTTCTAGTGCTTTAGGCTTGGTTCGGACAATACAAGAAGTGTTTGACCCATCCTTACCCAGTTTGATGAGAGGAGTCCCCAACGTATGCGAACTACTATATTTCTTTGTGCCATTCAGTTTCTCAATCATTGGTATATTTATAAGAATAGGTTTTGACACATTAACAGTGAATCGTAGCCCACGGCGAACGTAGTAGAAGTGGCGCGCTTATTGAATTTTAAACACACAAGGAATTGTAGGGCCATTGATAATCCATAAATTGATGACACTTGCCAAACCCCTTTATTGGCTCCCTCCGGATTTTCCAGGATACACAGGGGTCAAAATTGCAAATGAATTTCAATCATGTAAAAACATGACACTCTTTCTCCAATTACAAGGATCTAAAAAGCAATCGTTTACATATATATGGCTTTTTAGTTCGAGTTCCTGTATGGGATAAAACCGTAAAATGGTGATAAAAGTAAATTTTTGGGTGTGTAATTTGTCACATGTTAAATGTTGCTTGACTCAGGTAGTTTCACTGGTGCAAATTGTTTCCCTAGCGTAAAGGATTGAAATATAACTCTGAACACTCGAACCACACGTGAGATAAACTTTCCCTTTTTGGAATCCTTGTAATCCAGACATACAACCATCATGTTGTGGCTTATTCAATTCAACACAATCGAAAGCATTTACCGTGTAACCATGAATCCAAGCTGGGCCATGAAAGGGTGTGCAAGTGCTTCCATCATTTTGGTCATTGTCAATACATAAAGAACTTGTGCACCAAAATTTTTATCCCGATTTAACACTCACATGAGAACAACAGAGGCTTATCGTGAGTTGAGAATTACAGTTCTAACTGACATATTGGTCATTTGGGGGGGGGAGATAGGGACGTTTTAAGTCCAAACAATATAAGACACAAAAGAAGTTTTAAACCGGAAGTGGGGCCCTTAAAACATGTTTACTTTTTAAACCGAAACTATTATTTATCATTTTAAATCTTAGTAACGGAACAACTGGCATAGGGCTTCTTTAGCATTTAAAGCCTTTTTAAAGTTACCCCTCAATTTTCTTCATGATCTCAGCTAATCAGATCTGTCTGGAAAATGTTAAACGTTCATTTTTTCCATAAATTTTTTGACAACTTACTTATCACCCTTAATATAACATTGTGATTGAAATGGAATTTTTTGTAAACACTGCGTGTTAATATGATAAGATTTGATATAAAATAGAGACAATATATATTCTATTTACTGCACACCTTAAATTTTCCAATCCTGTTTTCGGAGAATACAACTCTGGTCACCTACAAGAGATTCAAGTAGTATCATACGATCATGTTTATTTCAGTAAAATCCCGCGATGACGATGAATCATTACCCTTGTCCAAATAACTACTGGGCCGGGATTGGCAGAATCATTGGCTTGGGATTTTTTTTATACAATTCATGGTCTTCTGTTAGTATTGGAGCTTTTTTCTGGCCTGGAAACCAGAAAAGTTTTGTCCATGGCCTGCTCTAAATGATTCAACATGATCGTGATTTCATGCACTGAATGTACAATGCACTACTTCAACCACAGCAAAAAGAAGTATTTTTTTTATTTTTTGCTTTTTTTAATTTTTGGTTTTTTTTGTACTCTGTATTTTTGTTAAAAATCATATACAATCTGCAACTCGGTTTTCTAAATCAAAATTGGTAATGAGGATTCCAAAATCATGGGTTTATTTTTGTAAATGTGTTCTTTGATTAATCTAAGGGGGCAAGGTTTATACAGGGTCAAAATATAAAAGGGGGCATAAATTTGTTTTAAAGTATACCATCAATGCTCAGTACCTTTCAGGATTACAGAAGGTATAGTTTGCCCTAACCGAGGGTTATAGCACAAGAGTTTACAAGGCAAAACTGTTCACGGTCACCTGGGGTAAAATTTCAGATTCATCGTTGTTTTAAAAATTTTGCCAATGTGTTCGTCTTAACTGTATAGAAAAGCCGAAAATATAACGTCGCGTTGTCAGTGACGTTTTGATGATAATTAACTCGAGCAAATATGGCCGTGTCCACAGGTTCTAGGGAACGCACTAGTCCTAATCTGTAAAAGTCTCCCTTTGAAAGGTGAAACAAGGAATCTATATACATTTTCTTATTTAGTATACCCAAATGAACGATTTTAAAACCAGTTTCAAACAAATCGGCATCATTTATAAATAATGACCTTGACTTTCTTGACCTATTGTACTAAACAATAGGTCGTAAATATGACAAACTATACCTTTTTAGAGACCTTATGAGTAACCGAACAGATTGGTATAAATTAAAAAAAAACACTTTTATCGTTTACCCCTGTACAATTTTCCCCCTTATAAAACACCCAAGAACACATTTTAAAAAAATTACACCCATGATTTTCAGATTCTCCATGAAATTCTGTATTGGGAAAAACATTGGTGTCAAAATTGTATATCAAAAAACTAAACCAAAACATTAATTACATTTCCCCATGTACTATTAAGTAAATGGGTTAACCGACGGGGTCCAGCGATTACGCAACTTCTCTGTGAGCGATGTTCAAATTGAAATACCGACACCCCATTGTCTGTTTCGGGTCCTTTCAAATTTAACAAAGCGTCACAGGTTATTCCACCCGCTAACTCTAAATCAATATCTAGGAAGATCAGCAACGTAAGTGCATTGCAGAAATCGCAAAACCAGAATGGGTTGAGTCTGTGGGTTGAAAGTTTCGGGTTTAGGCAATATTCATGGCTACGGGTAAAAAATGCACATTTCCCATGACACTTAGCGGCTCGGTTCCAAGTCGCCTGTTAGCATGCTCACATAATCATGTGACAAACACCGAATACACACACAACGTCAATGTTGTAATTGTAAATGTTCACAAAAGCCACCATGTCAGCGCCCTACATGGTACACTGCACAAGAAAGGGCTGCTATCCAGTCTATAGACCAGTTAACGTCCTATGTCACTTCTTTTGTTGCCTGCGAATCCATTCCTGCGAATCGTTATGGCCCATAGTATTAAAACTCTAACAGATACAATTGCCCAGTGTGTAACAGTCAGGCCGACCTATTTCAAGATACCAGGCCCTAACATGTTTACAAACATTGCTGTTAACTGGTCTATATAACATCATTGGAGTCAACACTACCTGTTAAAGGTCCCAGGAAATGAGATGATAAACCTACTCCAAATCTTTATGGGACATTCCATTCCAATAAACAGGGCCAGAAAAAAGAATACACTACCAGTGACATCATTAGTGAAACTATTGATTTTCAGTCAGTGTCATGAATAGATTCACACCAGTCACCTGGAATTTTCTATTACTCTCTGAAAATTCAATTATACCACAAATGATGTCATCACCAACCCAAATATTGAATGCTTTCTGGCCCCTGCTTGTAGACTTGACACAAACCACGTCAATTCTATTTGTATTTCCTGGGACATTTAACTATGGCACGTGGTTGTGTCAAACTCAACGCAGTTGTGTCAAACTTGACTCGGTTGTGTCAAACTTGACGTTTTAGGTCCTCTTCTAGCGTGCCATAGCTAACCCCTTATAACACCATCATTGTTATTGAAAATTATTTGTGCACTGGTCACCTCTCCCTTGTTATCTTTTTACCATTCTGTCTTCTTGGGTTCCTGCTATCGTGCATTGTTGCACCTGCATGTTGCTTTTCGCGTAATTTCACCTTTTTGTCTGCCCTCTTCCGGCCTGTTCTTTTGTTACTTTCTGCGTTTTGTGTGGCATTTTAATAATATAGTTATGGCCATTACAGCTGTAAGTGCTGAGTAACCAATGCTGCTATGTTAAATTGGATATCGCGGAAAAAGATCCTATGTACATTTGGACCTCTAAAATAAATGTTAATTTTATACACCATTAATATTGTAGTTAACCCCCGTATCCTTGCAGAACAGGTTCCACGATGAACCAGTGAAGCGACATTTATCTTGATACACAATCATAGTTCTCATCTCCTGTTTCAGGCCGTTTAATCGGTCCGAACTTTTCCAAAAATCTTGTATTGACTATATTGCTGATATTTCACATTTTGTTGCGTCAGATCTTAGAACAAACCAATTATTTTCGTTATTTTTCGCCCTATTACACAAAAGTCAGTAATTTATTTGCATTGCTTCACAGAACTCAATTCTGCGTGTTCTTTCCAAATCTTTTCATTTCTATTTTCAGGAATGGTTGTCTACACGTACTAATTTTCTTTACCGGTGGTTCCTGTGGTCTTTAGTTGTGTATAATCCAAATGCTCACTATGGGGTGTCCTTGCTATGTTCATATACTTTTCAACTACTTTGACCCTCTGCTGGTTTTTTCATACCAAGGTAATTCATGTAAATTAACTCATAAAGGAGTACTTTTAAAACTGCTTCTCAACCTCTCGATTACCCACGCTTGATAAGTACAGGGCGAATCAAGAAAAAACGCAACAAAACTTCTCCCCAATTTTTGTGGTAATTGTGTAAAATTAGATCAAAATAATTAATGCCATCTTAAAGTCAAATATCTCCTCTTTCCAACGATTGGTAATATTTTCATATGCGGTTCCATGGTAACCGATAATCATTGTTTTGCACACGTGGGACCAAAGGAGCTTGGGACCGAAGTTTAAGTATGGCTAACAAAAAATCACTATTCCAATTTCCCGTCTCTTCTCACTTCAATCTCCTTGCAAGTGAATGTTATTTGTATGAACTTGTCCCAAGCTGACTTTAGTCGTGTCCACACGGTCGGACTTAGTCACTTAATACCGGTACTAACTTTGGTCGTGGTATTACGGCGGACTTAAAGTTGCCGTGTGGACGCGCACTGACGGATCTAAATCCTGTCGGTAGTACTATCGTACTTAAATTTGGTCGTGTGGACTCGAATCTGGACGGTATTATCGCTTAGATCCGACATAACTTTAAGTCCTATAAGCTTATTACCGTTATTAGCTGACCGTATGTGGTCCATGGGAACTGGCATCGAAGTTATAACTTTCACCCAAAGAAGGTTAGCATAATGATTAAAATATGAAAGAACTATGTGAAAACATCGTTACTTATCGAAATCGTTTGTTATTCATGCCAGGAACCTAAACACCGGTTAAAAAACTCTCACAAGGACCATTTAAATGTAATTAATGGCAACTCAATTCATTTTGGTTGAAAATGATACGGCTCTTGACAACAATACAAAAGTAATGTACGTCCGTGATGAAAAAGTGTCCTTCTGTCATGATTTTCAATTTCAAATTTTGGTGAAGATACATTAATTGATTTAAGTTAAACTTCATTCACCCGTAGTTCAGGTCAAACGATTGTTCTTCGTGTTTTTTTTTTTTCTAATTTCTGACCTGCTAAGGAATAAAACCACTTGTACATTCTTTTTTGGTCATACGTATGGACAATTTGTGCATCAAAATGCAAACACCCGTGTGACAGAACTATTTATGTAGAAATATTCTATAGTTTTGGGTTTCCTTAGAATAATGTTCAAGCTAAATAACTATTAAACAAAACCGTACAAAAGTTTGAATCGGTGGGGTTGTAAAAAAACTAAGACCAAATTAATTATAGTAAAAAAAGTCCGTCTATGATGTTGTTTTTTACACCTTCCGTACAAAATGGCCTGCTCCAAAGGTCTCCACCCCTGTAACCTTTTTTTTAACCATGGTCCCAAGTCACTTGAGATATTGGGAGAATCCTTAAAGTGATTCAGCACAAAAATCTGAAAATTAACTTCATCTTGATGCTAACCCTAAACCGATAAGGCTTAACCTTGCTCGAAGAGTACGAGGTAAGAAGAAGCCGGTTTTTGGTTGTAACATTCGAAACATGCGAATCCGATCTGGCTTTCCATCAGGGGCTTAAACGCGTAACTAGACCTCTCGTCCAAGTGTGGGCAAGACCTGAAGATTTCTCCCATGCAGTTGACGGGCAAAGATTAATTTTCCTCCGAATCAGTGGCGTATCCAGGATTTTGGAAAACAATAATGTAGGATTTGGGAAACGTTTAATGTACCGCTTCGCTTGCTGCCGGCTGACTTATTTCTTTTAGTCGCTCACTTAACCGTGTCAGCCTTCTGCATGCGTAAACATAACATTCAAACACCGGCTCTCCCTGACTCTCTTCTCTGGTCTCTTTCCTCCCTTTTCCTTGCGCCCTTTTTTGCTCCCTTGCCTTCAAAATTTCTCCCATTTTTTTTCCAAGGGTCCTGAGTCCGCCCACTTCGCCTACCCCCGACTAACGCCACTGCTTTCCGATTCAGTAATACTTCAGAAAAGACACAATGCCACCGTAGTTTCTCGAGATAACGCGTCCACACGTTACTTGTCTAGTACTGGTCATAACTTTATGACCGGACTTAACCCTGCTCTTCTCGGCATTAACTCGTCGGACTTAGCCAAGTTAGGTCCGATAGAGTTCACCCCGACGCGCGTCACACGGCAAATTATATCCCACACTAACACGATCATTTAGTGTCCGGTGTGAAGCAGATAAGTCCGGTGGGAGACATAGTCCGGGGCTCTATAGACGAAAACCGAATAAATCGTGAAACTAAAGTTGCGTCAAGAGTCAACGAATTCGATTGCCCTATTTTCACCATTGTTTCCCGGACTATGAGTACGCCGGCCAATTGTTACTTCTACACCGGTATTACTTGACTTATGTGTCCGACCGCATATGGAGACGATTACCATGGGTACAATATTGGAGGGGAATTCTGGATTTGTTAATACCGGTAAGACCACACGTTTGGACACGCCTTTTTTCCCATGTGCAAAAACAATGATTAATCAGTTACCCATGACCGCACATGAATAATTACCATCATTGGCAACCGTTTAATCGACGTTATGTTAATTTTTACTACACAAGGCTTAGTGCGGTAGTTATTAAGATTGTAAGAACCACCTTTAGTAAGACGAAGATTAAGGATGACGTAGCGTTGTTATATATTCCTTATTGGGTTGAGCGTCGATATGGTACGGTTACTTACAATGCGCCTAGTCACGAACATTAGCGGGAAACTGACCCTTACATGCAAGACTGGTCCTACCGCCTTGTCTGCAACAAAGGCAATAATTATTGATGATCTTGTTGTTTCCACATTGAGAAATTGTGCTCAAACAGCTTGAATTGGTATTTCATTAAAATGTTTTGTGGACTTGACCTTTTGGTGTATTACAGTAAGTTAATTTTGATGGATTATGGAAGAAAATGCTGTAAATTTTGTATATTGAGAAAATGAGAGCGGTCTGTTTTATATACCATAATTTACGGCAAGTTTTAAGCCGGAATTTTTACCCACAAAACTGAATCATCAGATTTGTTTGAAAAATTACAATTTTGACACATAATATCACTCATCGCTAAAATTTAGCATGCTAGTTAGACATATCTATTTTGTTATAATTTGAAAGTATGTAACAACACGAAGTTCAACATAATCTTGACCGCATCTATTTTACAGTGATCTATGAGAATTTCGAATAAAATAATACTACCTTATTCAGAACTGTGCATTGTAAAAGGCCATTCATTACTGTGAGATATAATCAAGAATTGACAAACGTGAAGCATTAAACTCACTTTTCGGTCATTTTCAGATTTAGAACTAAAACAATCTGAAAAACAAATTCATAAAACCATATTAGCCGTAACACATCTAAATAGCGCACGCTTTTGGTGCCATAACTCGGAATTACATTAAGAAAATAGTAAGAAAAAGAATTTAAGAGAAGTAAAGATATAACTCTCAAGGGTGCACTTTCTTACTTAAGAAATATATAATAAAATTCACAAATATAAACATTGCAGATAAAACAACGAAATGAGATAAACCCAACTGGAGTGACTACAATGAACACCGAACATCAATTCTCAGCCAACGCCAACGATCTACATATAGCTAATAACTCCGATACGACGAAACCAAAGGTTAATATAAAATAAAACTGTCTTTAGGGTCCACATTCACAATGATTTTGAATGGAGTTGTATTAGGTAGAAATGGAAATGTTACGAACTTAAATCCTTTTAATATAATGTCCTCTGGACATAAAGCCTTCCAAGTCGAGATCTTGTTTGATTGCTCTTGTTTTCCCCCAAATGTACTGGGTGGGGTTCTTATGTTGTGAGCTTCCCTAATCAGAGTAAAATGATTGCAGAGCGCTGCAGGGGCCAATACTGTGAGGCATTTATATACAACCAGACTACGGTGGTAGTCCCTGCGCTTTACCAGGGGTTTCCATATCTTTTTAGAGAATAAAGTGGGATTCGACCTCATAGGAACGCTGAGAATAGCTCTTGCTGCTCGAATCTGTAAGTGTTCAATCCCATCTTGAAATGTTTACTGCAATCCCCCACACAATATCACAATGATCAAGCCTTGATAGTGCGAGGTATTAGTAGATAGTTGTAAGACTTCCTGATGAAAGATATTTCATGATTTTAGTAGTATGAGAGATGTTGTTACTTGATCAATATGGCAGTTAAATTTTAGACTTGGACCAAAATGAAGACCTAGATATTTAAAACTCTGCACTGCCTCTCATTGGTTATTTATTATACAGCAACTCAAATTGGGAATGGGTTGATTTTGCTGCATTTAGGGTTAATCCTCTCTTTCCCATCAAAGTTGTAATTTCATTTAAGTCAGTGTTAAACTTGGCATTAGCTTACTCAACAGTTTCACCTGCAGTAAAATAGCAATTTCATCAGCATAAAATTTGATCTTACAATCTGAGACAACTGCAGGTAGACTATGTTGAACGTGAATAGTAGACCGTATTTTACATTAGTGTTATCTGAAGCGTGATAACTAGGCAATAAATTTTGACCTATTGAATAATTGTGTGAATTCTAAACAACGTTTTTTCGTGGTCATAACGTATTGCTGCAACGCGTTGTGAGAAAGTCACAACGTATTGCCGAAATGTCACAACGCTTTGCGGTGTAGACCATTTGAAATGATGAATTTCGGTAGCGCAATGCGTTATGACTCTTATGGCTTGCCATACACTCGTTCCTCCACACTGCGTCTGCGGTATTTCCAGTCCTATTGGCGACGTAGTGTAATATTTGGTAGAAATTTTTAAAGGTTTTAAAACGGTTCTTAGAAGAAGCAAAACAGTTGCGATTCCAGCTATAGTGATTTCTAAATAGCTTCATTTAATGACGAAAAAATTCGTTTTTATTCCATTTTTATACAAATATTTCAAACATTGATTTGCTATAATGACCATCGTTATTTTAGCCTTAATTAACAATGAATTGTCCCTTTAAATACTTAATTCCTCTTGTTTCCTTCCTGAAACTCATTTCATATAATTTAACATGTTTATATTTCAGAGCAACGTAATATCAAGAGAACAGTCGTGCAATACCCTGATAACGCTGGATGTAAATGCTGATGTAATCGAAGGTCCACTCCATGCAAAAATCGAGTAGTTGAAAGAATGTTATCTACCCTCACTCTATGTCCGGATCAGGATAATTAGATTATCACAGTGGCCTATGGAGAATTGATTATACAAAGATACTCATAAAATTCAAAAGGAGTGTTAGAATATTTGGGAATTTTCAGCAAAGGTTTATTTTGTGGTCAACTGTAGAAATACATGCAAACCATTGGATCTCTGGGTATCCTTTTAAAGGGGCACAATAGCATGAAAAATATTCAGACAATAAAACACGCCCTTATTGGAGTCACTTCCACGTATCTGAAAAATAATTTGGATGTTTACATTCTGAAAAACAGTGAAAACAGCAAGAATTCGTGGCAGTTCGTGGCAATTCCTGCCACGGAAAACCAAGGTGTTGACATCCCTGCTAGAATTACAGTATATCTAGCAAGTGTTTTGACACAATTCAAAAGCATTCAGACAGGAATGTACATCAGGCATGTAGTAAGATATTGATCTAACAAGTGAAAGGATGATTAGCTCGGATTAGTACATATACAATAGCAATGGTCTGTGAGCGGATTACTGCATGCTTTTCAAGTTTAAATTATTGGCTGAGAAATGAAAATGTAAACACCCACATTGTTTTCAAATTTCAAAAGTGATTTCAGTAAGAGCCCATTTCATTATGTCTGAATATTTTTCATACCATTGCGTCCCTTTAAGGTTTCTGACCATTACGGATTACCTTCATTTTAATAAAGATGAGAATCTCGTTTCGCAAACTTGTAACAGAGTTACAGAACAATAACAAGTTTGAACTATGTCATCAACAGTACTTGAACTGCTATTTCTTTCAAAATTTAAAATATGTAACCATCACAGACGGCTAACTACTGTTGTTCTTCTTCCTGTACATGGTTTGTCTGTTCAGTGTGGAGACTAGACATTGTAGTCGTCTGTGAAACGTTGTTCCTCGACTTTATCTGGATAAAGGAGAATTGAAACTATGAAATAGAAGTACAACTTAGTCCTTTTCATACCAAAAATTAAATTTTATATAGGACACCTGATATGTGAAATCTCTCGTTGAACTTTTAAATAAATGCGTGTGTACAAACTAGCCTTGTATATGTATTTTTGTGTTTGTTTGTGTTTGTGTGTGTATTGAGCATCTCAGTGCACGCATACCACAGCTTTTAAGTAAGCCGGCCTAGATGTCATCATGCACGAAGTGTCACCGTGTGCTTGTACTTAAGAAAAGACCAAAGAGCTGAATATTAATTTAGGCAATGTTTTTTTTTTGTGAAGTCGATTTTCTTATCAAACAAACACACAAACAAATAGGCAACAAACAAAGAAAAACAATAATCTTAAAGATGCCTTTTCCGATCGTCCTTTTCCTCTGATATTTTATGTCAGATGATTTTTTTTCTCATTGGTGTGCTGAAATTTCAGCATCCAAATCCATTTCGTTTCGAAAATAGCGACAAAAAGCTGCCGTTTTAATAGTTAATCATCAATATTAGCACAGCGTTGCGACATGCATTGTCGCTTCTATCATCAAAATCGCAAGTTCGTTTCCCACGACACTTCATGGTGAGTGTATGCAAGTACCAGGGTCTCACATCAAGTAGAGAACACAATACACATGAATACGAACAAGCACCTGTAAACAAGTACAATCTTTACCTTCGGGATGAATATCAAACTCAGTACCAACAGAGTTGCCAAGTGTATCAGCATTGCCGTGAGAAAGAATCTCACACTTGGTGATTGGATGACAAATGTCACCGGTAAACTGCAAAGAACTAATGAAGCCACTATGTAGATACTAATTCCTGTTTGGGTTCCAAGAGAAAAGAAAAAACACATAATATCGCAATTAAAATGTTATGGGTATTAAAGACGGTCTGTAAAATGCCGTTATGTATTAAAGGCGCTTGTTCAGATCATCTTGAGGACAACCGACTTACCCAGAAGATGAACCAATTTTATATCAGGTATTTTTCTCATTGTCCTAGGATTTCAGCCTTCAAATCCATTCCTTTCAAAAGATTACAACCAAAACACCACGTCATTTTAACCATTAAAATATTAGTACAGTTGTGAATAGTGTTGCCATTTGTATTATACATGAGTTATCGCTTCTACCCTCAAACCGCACGTTTGTTTCCCAGAAACTTGGTGGTGAGTATATCCAAGTGGCAGGCTCTCATATTAGGTAGAAAACAGGATGACCACATCAATTGCAACAACCTCCTACCGCAATTTTGGTCGATTTTGTGATATTAGGCAAATTGGTTCTAAATATGTTTTTTGGTTTAAGCTAAGACCAAACCTAATTAGTAACTTAATTGATTTTGCGTACGGTTAAAGAATGGTTGGCATTTTCCAAGTTATTGTGCAAGTTAACGATTGCAACATAGGCGGTTCCCAATGATGTCATAATGATGTCATAATGACATAAGATGATATCATTAGTGTGTGATCCAATTGGCTGATGCAAGTTGCTGTAATAGATATTCTAAGATTGGGAAAACAAGCGGGAAAACATAAATTACAGATAGATAATAGAGAACTTGGCGATTGCCAGTAGTTTGTTGTGGATCTTCAATGTGGTAGATCAGTGCAGTATACCAGGATCAATTGATATTATAGATACCACAAGAGCTTTAAAGCTGGTCTGTTGCCATATTTCAAGCCAAAAGAGCTCCAGTTTTTGGAATCAAAACGAATTCAAGATTGTGGTCCTAAAGTGGAATTTGAGATAGATACATTATTGTTGTGGATTATGTTTTCTGGTTTTGTTTGTGACTGCTGGCTGAATTTTGTTGTCAAGGGAACTATAGAACCTTGACGTCAAGACTGCTCCGCAAAGGAACTTATTTTCTGAAAAAAAATTCTTGGGGTTGCTTGTTTTTTTTTCTATCACGTTTCAATCTCTTTTAGTGTCTTGTTTGCCCATAGTGCCCCGTATATTTCTGAGGTGCTTTTTATTGAGTTTGGCGCTCTGATTTTCCAAACAATTTGCTATTTTAAGATTTTTGAGTCACATTTCATCATTGCAATGCATGCGACTGTGGTTAGCTACCTATACCAATGTATGGTCTTTTTGAAGACCAGCTTACCACGTGTACGCTGAAATCACCTGTTGTACATTGTGGTCCTCGTGTTTTAACTGCACTTTTTTGTAATTCGCATAAGGTTGTATTCTTGATATTATGAAATTAAGTTGCAGCCTAAGGAAGGGTTTTCGGGATGGAAAATACTTAAAACGTAGAATTCCATTAATTTCCAATCGCCGGGGATCTCTAATGTAGTCCGTAACTATAACTTTTCCAACTTAATTCCAACATAAAAATTCCAACTTTTAATTCCAACATCAAACCATTTAAGTCTCTTAATTCATCTACCTCGTCTACAAATACGTGTCAAGATAGCTAGTACGGCACATGCCGACAAACTATAACAATCTTAGTAATTTGATTCCTGTTCGTAAAGCCAAAACTTTTGCTAATTTGAATGTTTCCCCCCCCACGTGAATGCTCGTTCCAATAGGCAGTATGGAACCGTAATTACTGGACCATGTTTTTGAGCATGATGTTGATATCATGTTAAAACGAAAACTTGGCTTGCCGAGAATGACCCAGATGTCATAGGTGAATATACCCCACCAGGCTATGATTTCATCAACAATCCCCGTGGTGGAAATAATGATGAACATTGTAGTATTGGTGTTTTATTAAACAAACACTTAGTTTAACTGCCTTTTTCACTGGTTTTGAAACATCTACTTTTTAGCATATTCGTGTCATTGAAAAAAACTAAGTCTGTTCAATTTGTTGCGGTGTATCGGCCCACACCGTATACTACCAATGCCCTTCTTACTCCCCAGTTCTTGCCTGAGTTCGAGCAATTGTTTTTTGATGACATTTGTAATACTCCTTGGTCATTCTCGGGGATTTCATGTTTACGTTGATAATCCTATAAATGGGATTCTAAACGTTTCTTATCCAATTTTTCCAATTATAGTCGTTTGAATTCATCTTCAAGGGCTTTGCCAAGCTCTATCTTTGACGTTGATCTTGGCAATGATTTCCTGACTTTCTTTGTTGATAATGTTGAAAAGAATAGGTACAATATAACTGTCAGTGCTGAATTTCTTCAGATAGATGGCCAGGTTTTAAAGCACTCTCTGAATCTGAAGTTGCTAAAATAATTGGCCAAATGTCCAACAAGGTCAGCACTATGGACATAATTCCTTCCTGGCTCATCTAAACAAAACGTAAAATATATTTTACCTATCATCACCAGGATAGTAAACAGTTCTCTTTTGACAGGCATATTTCCTCTCATATGAAGCATTCTATCTTTGTGCTTGTACTTAAGAAGAGTGAAATTTTACACCTTTCAAAAAACATTTTTTTGATCAAATTATCTCATGATTATTTACAAAATGATAATTTTTTTATTATTTTTTACATTATCAAGAATTTTTTTAACAAAAACATACTCTTCAAAGGGTTTGAAATTTCACTCTTTTCGGAGTGGGCCCTGTAGTCACTCTAAAAGAGTGAAATTCACTAAAAGAGTGAAATTCACTCTTTTGCATTTAGAGAGATTTGATTCCACCATGAGTATGTCCAATCAGATTGGAGCTATCTGTAAGAGTGTAAATTACCATATTCGAAACTTATGGCGTATTAGCCAATGAAATAGGCGTTTGGTATTAGCATGTGGTCGTGACTAGAGTTCGTCACAACTTTTGATCACTCTTCACTCTTGCTTGTTAAGGAACGTATCAGATACAAAATCCTTCTGTAAGTGTATAAGTCTCTTCATGGGCATGCTCCATCATACCTTACTGATTGTCTAAATCTGTATGTGTTGGAGGGCCATTCAAAAAAAAGTTAATGGTATTGCCAATTTCTTTACATTATCACGTTAACTATCCTTCCAAGGGTCATGCATGTTATTTTAAACAACATTTTCAACTCAAACACCCTTATTTGCATATATGGACGTGTTTATCATTTTGCTCCTTTAATTTTATATTGAAAAGTTATTCATTTTTGTTTGAAACATTTGCCAAAGGTATTGTATAGACTTCAATTTTAAAATTATGTTGAAAAAATACAAATTAAAGGAAATATGCAGGTAATTAACAAAGAATTTTAATTGACTCTGGTATGTCACACTCGTGACTAAAAAGAAAAAGAGGTTTTATTACTAGAAAACTAATGTATCAGTACTGTTCAGTTTATTCCCTTACACAAAATAAACGGTTTAGTTCTTTTTTCTTTCAAAGGTTATTGGTGTGCTAATTACTATCACACACGTGACCGGTGTAAAACGAGATATGGTCCGACAGGAACTACAGTCCGGGCTCCATAGACGACAACAGAATAAAGCGTAAAAGTTATTTTTGCGTGAAGAGTCAACTGAATTGAGTGCCCTATTCTTTACCATTGTAGGCGACTGTGAGTCCGGTGGACTATATCTCCCGCCTCACCGGCACTCACCATTTTGTATTTGATGGACATAAATTTCTGGTCATATTGAAGGAGGTAGCAGTGTTAAATTTTATTATTAGTTAAAATATGAATATATAATCAGTTTAAACAAGAAAATACTAATTAATTTAATAAGATTGGTTTAAACCTGATTTCCACGTTTGAAAGTTTGGGGCGATGTTGCCAAATTTAGCAGACATGCACTATTTCAACACAGGAAATCTGCATACTATTGTCTGTTCAATTAACTTAGATGTCCAGTTTTTATTAATTATTTTAAAAAATATACGCTTTCGAAAAAAATCACAAAAGAAAAGTTGTTACTCAAAAAAAAAAAAAAAAAAAAAACGTGACCGGTGTAAAACGAGATATGGTCCGACAGGAACTACAGTCCGGGCTCCATAGACGACAACAGAATAAAGCGTAAAAGTTATTTTTGCGTGAAGAGTCAACTGAATTGAGTGCCCTATTCTTTACCATTGTAGGCGACTGTGAGTCCGGTGGACTATATCTCCCGCCTCACCGGCACTCACCATTTTGTATTTGATGGACATAAATTTCTGGTCATATTGAAGGAGGTAGCAGTGTTAAATTTTATTATTAGTTAAAATATGAATATATAATCAGTTTAAACAAGAAAATACTAATTAATTTAATAAGATTGGTTTAAACCTGATTTCCACGTGTCTTTTGAAAGTTTGGGGCGATGTTGCCAAATTTAGCAGACATGCACTATTTCAACACAGGAAATCTGCATACTAGGAGTAACATTTCTCCTTTGCAGGTTATTACTGATAACATTGTAATTAAAGCGTTGGAAAGAGTTGAGAATATGGGAATGTACAAGATTTTATTACAACTTCATTAATATATGGTGCACATTAACAATGGCCACCTACATGTATTTTGTGTTATAAG
The DNA here is from genome assembly GCA_023653785.1 of Ophioderma brevispina. Classification (NCBI taxonomy): domain Eukaryota; kingdom Metazoa; phylum Echinodermata; class Ophiuroidea; order Amphilepidida; family Ophiodermatidae; genus Ophioderma; species Ophioderma brevispina. The sequence goes on along the minus strand of JAMKCH010006736.1, from coordinate 74,858 downwards.
TTAATGGCGATGTCACACACGTAACCAACAATGTCACACACGTGATCGTACTTAATGATATACTTAGTAAAGTTTGCTTGTTCCTTTTAATTACCAACATTGTACCATCGTCTTTCTGAAATAATCACAGATTTTAAATATGGCATTTTAAAAATGTTGGAGAACCCCTTTTGGTCTGACGTCACAAACGTGACCGAACTTTATTTTCCCCAGTGACAAAATGATTAATCTAGCAAAAGTGTAAACATTATTATAGTTAAGTTTGACAAGCGTATTCATTCTACCAAAAGTAATAAAAGATTGGTACTTTGGCAAAACAGCATGGGGTTAATACTGTACCCCTTTTTAGGTCACCAAACAAGACCGAAGAATGGCCCGGACAGTAATTCTGATGTAGGTACAAGACGAAAGGCTACTGTCTCTTTTGATGTTACGCAGTGTATAACCTTCGTAACCAACGTAGATTGCGATGAGCGATCATTCAACGTCCAGGCTCTGGAACAAGCTTCCCGTTAACATTAGAAGAGGCACCTTCACAGTGCCTTGAAAGCCGCCGCTGCTGAAAACATACTTATTTCTGAGCTTAAATATTAATTGTTAACTTTGGAAGGTTAGTGAATAAGATAACTTTGGATAAGATATTAATTTTAGTATTTTAAATATTGGTTGAAGGCTCCGTGTTCTCTGTATAAGCGCCATAGAAATGCATTTTATTATTAAAATATTCTCAGGCGAATATAATATCGGGATGTTATAACTTTGAATGCTTGTCATGTTGGAGTGTGCACTGTGAGGACATTGTCGTTGAACTACAACCGCTTCTTCTAATTCTGGACCAGTAGTCACCACGTCAGGTGTGTGTTTACACTATGTAAGATTTGAAAGGACTTGAGTGTATCGGTATTGGCATTTGTATGTGTTTTGACTACCAATTGATGAAAATTGAAATCAACCATGTTATGAGATAAACTCAGATTCATTGTACACAAGGCTCCTTTGTTTCTTTTTAAGGGGTTGGGTCATATATACTTCCCGCCATTAATTGCCTTTGAAAACTTCGCATAAATACTCGGTTTCATCGATATGATCGAAAAAATTCAAGAAAAAAAATAGGGGTGACCATGACTGTTGAAGTTAAAACCATTACAAAATACACATTTTCCGCCAAATTAACTAAATTAAGTCTATGGAAAAATCATTTTTTCGAGGATTTTTGGTTAGGCTAAAATGTAGCCATAATTTTGTTGTGGATTTTTTATATAGTTGGGCGCACTCATGTCATCTTTCTATAAAACAATAAATCATAGGGGTCACCGAGTACCCTTTTTAGATATCATAGCGAAAATCCTTATTTTCTTGAAAAAACGACCCTTTGCAGACATCTGAGTGCGTACCCCCTCCGCAACAACGCGCAGAATAATACGCAAAACGTGTTGAGCGCGTGGTCTTGAGTGTTGCGTGATCAGCGAGTATTGATTCTTTCGATTTAGGCCTATAACATTCTCTTTCACAACTCATTCAACCTTTTTACTTTTATGTTCGGATCCGAGTTTTGTGTTATCATACTTTTTGTTAAATTCCTATATTTCTGCAGTGTGTGAACAGGAGAGCGCATCACTCCCGGTTTAGGCCTATTATATTAGGGTTTTATAGATTTTTGTCTTAAAAGACGCATGTCAAATAGGATTCTTCACCTCGCCCGGTTTCACCTGACCCCTCGAATTCAACAGGAATAGTTCAAATAAAAGAACTATATGGGAAAGGCACCACTATTCGAAGGCCCACCGTCCCCACAAATAAGCAGCAACAAACATTTTTTTCCAGCACAACTGCATACCGAACCCAATTCGGAACATTGGGTAAGCTAAAGCTTTTTCTCTTATCGATTACAAGTACGAATTACCAAAAATAATAAAAAATAATGCTAGGCACCATTTGCGGCAGTTTAAGCATAATGAGGTCTCGTATCGGGCTTCGACTCGCATACTGCTGAGACTAAGGGACAGCTACAAGTCTCTGTTCGGAGAAAATGTGCGGACAACGCTCTAATGGCCAGGGCCTCCCCCCCCCCCCCCCCCTTCCTAACTGGCCTCCAAGATGCCAGGGAGAAACACAATGAAGAAACCATGTTGACAAGGACAATAAAGGATCAAGGAAATATGGTCCATGCATCCACCCACCTCGCGCGCTCGTGCGTAAGATTGTTTTTATTTTGTTGCGTTAAAACTCTTGCCCTACGCGAGATGTTGCGTCTTGTTTTTTATCGCGGGCAAGCGACGCTTCAGGCTGCGGAAGACCATTCGGAAGATATTGAGGCGTGGAACGTGCAAAAAGTTGATATATAACCCAAACTCCTAAAGGGCATTTGGTGACCCTGGTGTCCAACGAGACGCATCGTAACAATATAGGCTATGAAACTATATAATAAAGCATAATAATCATAATAACAAGTTGACTATTTAACATAACAAAGCTTGTGCGTTTTGCGTTGTTTTTTTGGTTGTTTGGTTGATGTTGGTTCACATTCCATCAACCGTCTTTTTGAAAATCGTTGAGGGCAGGCTAGGACCTTCCTGGTTCCCATGCAAGAAGGCCCAACCCATCTAGGCAAAGTCCAATTTTATACAAATTAGCGCCCCATCCATATACCTGCCCATGTTGATATGCAGATGACGGAAACTGGTATGATGATAATATCTCGTCGTCGCTGTTAGGATGAGACTAGTTATCATAACAATGAGAGAAAGGATAGACGTATAACTTAGAGCGGCATTCAAAGATAGTGATCAAAATCTATTCTGTGTTGTCAATATAATCTGCAGAGGACCACAAAATAAACCTATGCTGATAATGTCAATTGATTCTAACACTTGGTTTTAGTTTTATGAGTATTCTGGTATATTTCAGTTCCCCATAGGGCACTGTGTTAATTTAGATGTCCGACAAAATCACTCGTGTTTCATGATGAAAAGAAGAAGCGGCTAGGGGCCGACCAGGTAACCTCGTAAATCCAGAAGATCATAGCATATGTGCGCTTTATTTCGTTTATTACAAAAACGGTCTCCTGCCGCATTGAGTTGCGTGGCGTACGTGTATAGGCACTCGTCTTGTTATCTAAAGGTCGTGGGTTCGATTCCCATTTCTGACGCAAAGTTTAATCTATTACTTTACACTTAGAAATTGCGATGGAATCTTCAGAGTCGGCTGGACTGCGGTTTGCACGGAAAGTATTAGGTTACCTGGTCGGCCCCTAGCCGCTTGTTGAAAAGATCGTTGCCACATTCATTTAGGGTATTTGTTGATTTTGAGGTAGGCTATGTGTATATGCAAAAATCTGGCTTTGTCCAAAAAGTAAACAAAAACAACAGTCCGTCCTTCCACGGAATTTCTGAATGTCTCTTTGACCTCACTTAATAATTTAGTTGTAGCTCAAGCTTGTAAGTTAATAACTACAGAACTGAGAATTCACAGTTCAATTTGGACACAGATTTGTTTTAAAAAGTTGGTGATATGAGTAGAACAGTATGTTTTTGAGTACGATTGAGTAGACATCCCGTTCACCGATTTCTAATGAGTGTCCCCCGGATGGAGGGAATTGTGGCCATATAGGTGATGCCAGTTTTTAGAATTAACTGTTGGCACTGCACTTCCCAACGTACCTGAGGGTTGTCGCTCTGTCGTGAAATCTGTATGGGATCTACCGTTTCCCAGATGATCAGTACTGAGCCATTAAGAAGAGCGAGTACTCCGACTTTGACAAACAAATTAACGTCGCTTATCTAAATATTGATACAGAATTATTTTAACTTTTAGCACATGTCAAAAGGCCCAACAAGAAAACAATGCAAGAAAAGGTACAAATAATAATAATAAAACAACCAAAACATAACGAAGCAAACAAACGAAAAAAACAACCAACTCTCACCATCAAAAACAAACAGCGCCCAGTAAAAACACAAAAAACAAAAACAGACAAACAACTAAACAAACACATGTTTTTTAAAACTTGTATATATTGTTTTGTGTTTGATATGAAATTGTAGTTCATCCTTAAAATATTACCTACCCGTTTCGGTATGACAGATTTTGTTGTAAATATTCGATGAACACGCCACGTCTTTGCAAACATTCCACCAAATGCAAAAGTGAAACCCATGACAAACAACCAAATATACGTCTAGATCATGAAAAAAAAGAACGAATTGCTAATTGGGCTTTAAAACGATATGATCATTGTGTTTTAGGTGTTAAACACCCCTCATCAAAAAATTAGCAAAAAATATCATGCACTGACGCACCTGTGTAGCTTGTACCATTATTCGTGTGTTTGATTTTTGTCAACGCACGGAAACAAAAATTATCTAGCATTAAACTCCAGTGTGCGACCGTTAACGGTTTTAAAATGTTATAATAAATTATTTTATTACTTATTTTATCTTGTTAATAACTCGTTATCAAAGTTACATGCCGGAGTGTCTTTCATTTACAAAGGAATAGTTGTAGAACGTTTTGAAAACGAAAACGAAACAAAAACAAAAACAAATCTAAAACAAAAACAAATACTCCCGTTTGCCGATTCAGTTTTAATTAGGTCAATTCGGTGGTGTATAACCTGATTACCGATTTAACGATTTGCTTCCAAATAAAACGATTTTGTATGCACGATTCATTTGAAAAATTAAAAAGAAACAAAAGTATTGTCTCAAACAATCAAAATAAGTAAACAAAATAAAGAAACAAACAAAACAAAACCTTACCTTACACATTTTAGGATAATTCAATGACGACACAGTAGCAACGTCTAGACCCATAAACACGGTTGAGATAAAAATGAGCGCTCCTCCGAAAAAAATAATATTGTTTATTCTGGGGCTTGACATTTTTACAATCCTTAAAAAAGATAGAAAAGTTAATAAGGAGGAAGTTGTTGTTTTACATAAAACAGATATTCCAAACAACGATTCTGTTAACGTACCTTAACCTTCTGTATATCACGTTGAATGCAAAAAAGAACGCTGAAAGTGAAGTCCCTATGAAGGCCATACATAAAACAACCACCAATGTAGGAAACGTTATCACTTGTAAATCATCTTCTTCAGTTACAGAATCAACTGGAACTTTTCCGTCTGTTATTGGCAAAAAAGCAAGAAGATACAACAAACAAAACAAAACTTATAATTTCAAGGTCCTCTTCGTATGGATGCATTGTATATGATCTATAGTACGATCGTTCGAAGTTTGAATTGAGAAACATTTTGAAGATTATTTAATCTGTTTTTTGATTACCTCTAGCATTAGACTACTTCGTAATCCTTATATCGATTGTTTCATCAAGTACATTTACACTAATTTAGTCTGCATTGTCTATGGATGAAGCATTTGAAATGAGTATTACACTGTTATTAAGCAATTGCACCAAACTTTTAATTGAACAATTCAGAGGCATTTACCATGCCTCTGAGTTTGTTTAATGCGAATTTTTAATCGGTAAGTGTTAATTTGTTCAAAGAGATCAACAAACAGAAACGCTTACAAGCAACGAAGCTCTAAGGGATCGCCTAAAAACTCAACCACCGGTTGCCTACCGGTTCCGCCCGGTTCTTTCCGGTTGAAACCGGTTTTCTATTGTTCTAAACTATGAATCTCGGTTCAACCGCCCTTAACCGCTGGTGGACCTGCGGTTGAGTTTTGAAGTTGTCCCTAGCCATTTTACTATAGAGAGGCTGAATCGATAGAAGAACGATCTCGGTTAAATTGCATTTCGTGATCCACAGCCTCATCCCCCGATTTACATATAAAAAGTTACGATTTTCATATCATAATGAACCGTTGGGTTATGTATTGTATGGGTGCAATCTGCAAGATATTCGCAATTTGAATTACAGTATGTGGCCTATGGGGAACTGTGATACAAACATTTGCATATAACACCAAAACACAAGATCAGAATGAACTGAAATTTTGAGAATAATCCTTTCTCAAGGATATCTAGTGAAATATAAACAAAACAGAAGGTACTAGAATCACGAAGTGCACCTTTAATCAATAAGTATTTATATACAAATCACATTGGTTAAAATGGAATACTTCCGTTAGTTTATTGTGGCTACAGAATGGAAAAGGTATTGAAAGCAATACTTTGAAGGATAAAATGTAATTATCTTCTTTTTCCTCTTACCTTTCCAAAATATTGGCGAGTCAGTTCTGAATTGTAACTGTTTTCCTTCAGGTGCAGCTAGATTACACATAGCAACTAGAATATCTGTTCCATCTTACAAATACAAATGAAGAAAATAAGAATGAAGAATGATGAGAATGATTTATATTGATAAGAAAATGTTGGAAAAGGGGTTTCCTCCAATGAATCTGAACATGATTACATGGGTATTATTTTGAGATTATATTTGTCTGAATCCAAATGAAAAATCTATCGGGATGGTTCAACTGTATTCTTCCGTTTTCCTAACACCATCACCAAAAGGAAATAAAGAGTAGAGTTTTTAAGGGAGTGGTATGGGGTCTCAGCATAAACTTGAAGTGATTTTCTTAATTTTCCTAAATAGTTGCTATATTACATGTTACACATCATATTGTAGCCCATGTAACAAAGTTTTAAAATTCATGTCAATTGTTGCTCTGGTTGCCATGGAAATCACGTAAGCATCTATGGCTAAAACACTAGAACGAACGTAAAATAAATAACTACCCCGCCCCCAAACAAGCTACTGGACGAAAAACATGGGTGACATATGCAGGGGTGTAAAAAGCAGTGACCATGAACCCGGAGTTTTGATACGTTGCCATGGAAACCGGCAATCGACCAATCACAAAATTTCATGGCGTAAATTTGAATTTGGAACACAATTTTGAAAATCTGGGCCTTCATGGTTCACTAGCCCTATATGTGTGAAAGTGTGCCAAATTTCATGTGCATAAGATTGTAGCGTTCTCAGTTACGTTCGTTTCGTTTTGGGTTGTTTGCGTATTTTAACGAACTGAGTTATAGACTCGAAAAATTTGACCAAATGAGGGCGCTTTGATGTGAAATATGGAATTTTTTAAAATTCATTTTATACTGAAATATCTAATTATTAATGAAAAGACTATCGAAATCGGTGCCTCCATTGTCTGTAATTAAATTTTAAAATAATTTTCTAAAGGGTGAGAAAACAATTTTAAAAGCATAAAAATCATTTACCCAGTACATTTAATTACTATAAATGTAGGGACAACATAATATGAGTATTTATTTACTTCGACTTAGGCCAAAAATAAATGCGGTAAATGGCGTAAAAAAATTAACTTTTAAAACATCTTAAATATAACCCATTAAATTTTTCACCATGAAAAGTAGAGGAGAATATGCGTTTTTGCAAATTTCGCGTACACTGCTTCACTTGATCAGCATATCTCGGGAAACCGAATGTCGAGGCGAGTCATAAAAAGCATTTTGGAGATTACAATCTACACAATTAAGCCATTGCATTATCTCATTGTCTAAATGGAACAATTTTTTTTACCAAAGGTCAGAACCATACCCCCCGTAACTGTACGTTAGGTTTTTAATGAATGGCCGAGTCATTTATGTTTTACTCCATTTTTGGTACCCATTTCCGAAACAGGCAAAATACTGTTGCCATAGCAACGTTGAGGCAGGCCGTCGCCATGGGGGGGGGTGTGGGGGGTTTACCTCACAAAGAAGAGAAGAAAGAAAAGAGAGGAAAAAGAGGGAAAGAAGAGGAAGAGAGAGCAAGAGAAGAGAAAAGAAAGAGAGAAAAGAAGGGGAAGAAAGAAAGAAACAAAGAGAAACGGCATCAGAACGCACAAGATTGAACTCCAGACTTAAATTCCAAAATATCACAAATATTGAAAATGTTCCCCCTAAAGCCAACTAGTTTGTTGAAGTGCATCCAACGGTAAGCATGAATTGTTAATGTGCCAACAGTATTTGTGATCAAAATGGGTAAAACAAATTGGCAGTGCATGGGAAACGCGCGTGGGGCCATAGGTCACCCCCATAGCCTTATAGTTGGTTACCCAAGTGTTAGGGAATGTTCAGGCGGGGAAGCTAAGTGCTCAAGAAAAAATGGTAGGGATTCGTTCCCTAACTCCCAGTCATGCATAAACTTAAGGTGTTCTGGCCGTCGGTTGGGAGTGCCCATTCTTTGCATTTGAATTAATTACCATACTTTACCCTTCAAAAAATACCCTTCTTAAATAGCTAAAATCCAAGAGCTTCTGGGGGCTCCGCCCCTGGACCCCGGCAGGGGACCTGCTCATTGCACACCACCCGTTAAAGACATTGGCGCTCGCTATATGTAGTTCGCCTTCAGCAGTACAAGTATATTGCACGTTTCAGTGAGCAAAGTTAGAAAACTTGTCTTTCTTTGAAGATTAATATATTTACCCCTCAAAAGTGGTCATCTGAAGGTTCTGAATAGCCAAATGCAGGAGCTTCCGGGGATTCGCCCCCTGGACCCCGGCAGGGCTTCGGCATCTATACATATGTCACCCGTTAAAGACATTAACGCTCCCTATGTGTGTTCCACTTTGGGCATTTGCCCGTCTCAGTGACAGCAAATTTTCCTCTCTAAAATGCAAAAGAGTGAAGTTCACACCTTTTAGAGTGTACAGGGCCACTCCGAAAAGAGTGAAATCAAACCCTTAAAGATGTTTTTGTTCAATTTTGTCTTGATAATGTAAAAAAATAATAAAAAATTTATAAAAAAAGAAAAATTAAAAAAAAAAAAAAAAAAAAAAAAAACGGTTTTGTGAAAGGTGTGAAATTTCACTCTTTTCAGAGAGGGCCCTGATAGTCACTCGAAAAGAGTGAAATTAACTCTTTGCATTTGAGAGTGGAAACAATCTTTTCTTTAATTGATACTATTACCCCTCAAAAATTGGCCATCTGAAGGTTCTGAATACCTCAAATCCAAAGAGCTTCCGGGGCTCCGCCCCTGGACCCCGGCACGGGCTTCTGCCCCTGCACCCCACCAGAGGCCCTAAACCGGGCCCTGGCTGGACCCCACCCGTTAATTGCTTTTCTGGTGTGCCTCTTGTGTCAAGGCACTTGTGGTGTGCAGTTTGGTTCGAACGATCAACAAGAAAATGTCTCTGAGGGCATCTAGACTTAGGAAAAGTGGGCCCCGAACCGCATGCCGTTAGTTGCATGGTTTTAAAACTACGCTTCAAAGGACTCTTTCCTGCAGCAATAACATTTTTTCAGTTGACACCCCCCTGACAAAATGCCTAGCGACGGCCCTGCGTTTGAGAGAGATAAAAATACGCAGACTCCAAAGGTGCACTGTATAGCAACAATGCAAAATGCAAAATGACATTCTCTACACTGTTGGTTATGGATGACACGAAACTCTAGCCTTTTAGGTGCACCAAGTTTAACTATTGAAAAAACATGCTTTTTGCTTATCCTGAGTATCGAAAAAATCATAAAAAGCTTGTATCGGTATCTTTGTTGCTAGCATGGACGTGGCAACATGAAGTAAAGTTAAGTCTCCATAAGACACCTTTTCTCGCACACATTACATATGGTATCACTGCATGGGCAACTGCATGCAATGCTGAAATGGAGAAACTGCACATTCTACAAAAGCGTGCACTGAGAGCAGTGAGCAATAGTGATTACAGAAGTACATCTAATCCTTTATTTGTTAAATACAATCAACTAAAAATAATGGATTTGTGTAAACTTAATATTGGAACATTCATGTTGAAATGCCGAAACAACTTGTTGCCCAGCACATTTGATAACATGTTTGTAACAAATGCCAGAAACCACACTTATTCTACAAGACATGCTTCAGACTTTCAAATACCTAATATCAAACTTGAATTTAGCGGTAAATCTATATCTTATCTAGGGGCTAAACAATGGAACAACATTCCACCCAATGTCAAACAAATATCAATGTCAAAAAATCTTCATTCTTTTAAACTTAATTATAAAGAGTCACTCATTTCCAATTATAAACTAATGGAAATAGAGACTGGGACTTGACAGGCCATTATTTGGCTCACTTTCCAGTACTCTTCCACATGTATTCAATTACATTATTTATCATGTATGTAATATGTTTATACCCTTGTATGATTGTGGATAGAAACAAATCTGTTATGTTATGTAATTGTGACGATTTCCTGATGACAGCGTAAAAATAATTGACACTTGAACCGAGAGCATCCTTTAGGACGGATACGAGAGAGTTATAAATTGACAGTATTATTATTATTTTATCCTGCAAGTGGTTGGTTCGAAATATATGTATTAATGAGAAACAGTACATTTTATCTGATACCAAACAGTACATTTTATTTGATACCATACTTTCTGTAGATGCTCTTCAAAGGTCCAATTGAGATCAAAAGACTTTTACCCTGTTAATATCCAAGAGTTTTAAGCATGATATTATGCATTGTATCCCTCATTAATAAATTCATGTTCAATGATTCGTTAAAAGTGCCATAATGACAACAAATAACTCAGCTATTTGCGAGAAAGAGAACGAAAGAGAGTCCAATGGGAGACAGGCGACTATTTCCCTCTGACGTCAGTGGGAGATAAGAGACTATATCCCTCTGTCTCGATACGCGTGTTACCAGTTCCTCTATTGGTTCCTTCATTGATCAATACGAGTGATGACGTTGGGATCGACAATGCATCGGCTCTTATTTGAATTTGTCGACGTATGTGATATACGTAGTTATTAGTGATTGCTCTAAATTATACCTTGAAGCAGTGACTGAGGCTGATTTCACCTTTGACTGCCCTTTTCCGGGCCTTTTTCAAACGTCAACGACAATAACACTGGTGAAAATAAACTCCTGAAACTCGGCGATTATGTCTCGTAGGATAAGATGAATTAACACAATTCATCGACAGCGCGGATAGTGCGAATGAGAAGAAAAATAGCATGGTCTGTCAGTGTTCGGGGAGTTCTGTTGGAAAACATCAACGCCGATGATTTCAGTGGTATGGACAACGTTGATCTTGTATAGGGCCCTTTCACGGAAGTTATCTTATGTGGAATGGACTTTTGTTTGCCCTCCAGATTATCCAAGCATGTGAAGAATTCAATACATGAACCTGGTTCACCTGAACATTTCAGATACTTCTGCAGGTGATTCTTTTGTATTCCCTGCTCGTTTGGGTTGTTCTGGAGGCAAGTCTGGGCAAGATAACATATTGACCTCCCGTGAAAGCGCCTTATTGTTGCAGTTGTGTACCCGTGTGGCAGGAGATATGGTCTGCCGCACTCATAGTCCACCTACATCGGTAAATTAAGGGGCATCGATTCAGTTGACTCTTCACGCAACATTAGTAGTTTTCACACTTTTGCCGAAAAAAGGTGTTGACATCGCAAATGAAGCGGACTTTCCTCGGTCTGAGGGTTGGTCTTCTCGGAGAACTGGAGTACTATTTCACTATTTTAAATAGTTCCTATGCCCTCTAGTTTAGCTGGCCATACCGTGACCTGAACAGTTTAACCACAATCACGTATATTATGGATTTGTGTTTATTGTTTAATGTTGCTTACCACATTCGGCTGTTTAGTGTATACGTCAATTTGTGGGAGACGGTATGGCAGATTTATAAAATACTTTTTACTATTTGATGATTTGTTTTCTTCAATAAAGTTGTATATGAAATTGTACAACACTTGCCACATATTTATAAACTAATTATCTAAATTGTTATAACCGCTGGCATGTAAACATTATTCCGAATATTTATGCAAATTAGGTATCCAAATACGCATACTATTTTTTTATCCACTTTGCGCGGTTTCAGATTTTTGCAATTTGTAGGTTTGCATAAAACTAAGATTTAATAGTGTCATTTCCCCCCGGATATCCGATTTTCTTTAGTACATACGGTACCCGTAAAGTTTATTGCTATAGAGCAAAATAAAAAAAAAATCGAATAAAACATAAAACAAACAGATACTACCAAACAACAAAACACAAACAAGTATAAAAACAAACCAACCAACAAACAAACAAACAAATAAAAACAAAACGAAGTGAATATTTATCGTATTACCAATCATCTTACTTTGATTTTGCGTCAATGAAAGTAGCCCTTGGCGATCTCCTGTTTCTGAGAACTGGACCGGACCCTGCATTATTTGGTAACACAAAGTTTTATTTCATTAGAGAAGGTTATCTATTATCACATATATATATACTTTGATCTCTTAAAGGTTTAAACTGGTCTCCATACTTTAATCGCATGCATACATGTTTTTTTTTATTACTTTTACTGAAGTGAATTAGAAGTATTAATTTTTTCTTTGTTACCAATACCGTTCATTATTATGTTCTAAGAATCTTCCATCCATACAAGTCTACAGTAAATAAAATACAAATAAAACCTTGTATTGGTGTCAGTTTGTCATTCTTCATTAAATTTGCTAGCTAATTTACACGTATTTGTCATCCTCTGACGTCAGAGGTCCCTAGACTCGTCCACATGTCTCCTGGACTCTTCCATTTCCGCCTTACATAACCTCTGATTGGCTGATCATTTTGTTGTTTCAAGCACAAAGCAACTTTGGCCAAATCAGCTGATCGGACGGAAATCAACACTGTTTTCTCAATTTGAAAATCTCATTAACAATTTTTAGACATTTCTGCATCCCTAAAGTTATTCTCAAAAAAACCTTTACAACCAAAAACAAGTGGAGTTAGATTTAGTAACAGCTACTGATCAATTTACAACATTCACAGACAATTTGCCTTCCAATTCATAATCCACATTTATAAAAATTACGGACGACTTTTTTAGAGAACCAAGAATTTCTAGAAACTCGACCACTACCTTGGCATTCAGAAAATGCGACTTTCTTCGTGGTGAACATGTGAACACCACTCAAAACTCGTTTTTTCATCAAAAACTAGGAAGTCTAGAGTAAACTAATTTATATTTAATTTCCAAGAACATGAGACATGATATTACACTCATGAAGTACAAATTGAAGTAAGATAGCAAAAACAGCACAGTAAACTGCACAAAAAATCGTGAATTTCTTAGTGGGTAATTTGTACACTACACGCAAATGAATTTGGCGATCTACAAAATAGCATGGCAGAATGATCGTATTCTTCAAAATAATCCACCAAATCAGCGAGGCTTGACATATAACAATGACCATAATGATTGGGCTATGATCCTGCATCATTTGCAAACAAAGGCTGCAACGCCTAGCATACCTTCGCTAGCCTTAAGCTTAGCCTTAGCCCTGACTGACCGTGAGGCGTACCCTGGCCTGGGACCTGAAAACAGGAATTGTCACTTGAACTGTCCTGCTCTTCCGAATTTGGATCTATACTGGATCTATACTGAACTCTTGATAAGTAAGACACATGAAAATAAACAACCCATCGTTTACAGAGACCACTGCGGTAAATTGACAAAATACTTTCGAGTTGGGCAGCACAACTAGCTTAGCCCCCTAGGCTAGCCTAAATTAACACAAATCCAAATGGGTGTAAACTCTTATCCAAACATGCAAACTTCCTTTTTTTCCTTTCACAAATATTATACTAGTTGTTATTTGTTAGAAAAATCCTGAAGTCACATTCAATTTGGACTGAAAAGGCGATTTCAGTCAGGAGTGCTAGATGAATCTCAAGACAGTTAGTAAAACCGTATTGAGTCAGATTCTTAGAACATAATAATGATAATATCGGATGGCTTCTTCCGGGTGATACTGAATATATTGGATTCACTATATGGAAATATCGGATTCGCCAATATTTTCATATAGCTCATCCAATATATTCTGGTATCACACTCAAGCCATCCAATATTATATCATCCTTAGTAAGATATCACTCTTTTGTTTTGTATCCTCAGAGCAATACCAGAGATGGCAAGTGTGGGGCCATAATCGTATGTTAAGATACATAATAATTGAAGGAAATTAATAAACCAAGAATATATATAAGGATATATTTAACAATATTGAAACACGTAATTATTGATGTATTATATTTATTGTCTTGGAATAAACTGTCATTCCAGTCGAAGATTGCCAAAATTCACATCTTTAAAGGAGAAATAAGATGCCATTGCAAAGAACCAGAGAAGCTATATTTAACGAAAAGAAAACGTTTCTTCATATGGATAATATTCAATATTAAATAAACTGTCACTCTGCCCGAGGGTGATACATAAAAACCTAATACACAGGCGAAGAATGAGTCAAGTAACATTTTAGAAATAACAAAAAATTGTCCTAAATGAATAATATTGACATTTTTTAATTGACTCTAATTCTTCACTCTTACTTACTGTAAGTCCTTCAAACCGGAGATTGCTCATAGCATCAAATATAATATTTCCTAATTCTGAGTCATCGTAAGTAAAATCGGCAATGCTCAAATTTCTACCTACGAAAGGTAAAGACAATATCAATTAAAATTACCCATTGTAGGGTTTAATTTTGATTCTGATTATCTTATGATGATGGGATTTTTTAAACATTTGGAGAGTTTTGGTGGCCATATTTGGATACCCAATTAACTCTGAAAGACGTGGATCGTGTATGAGTGGCAATGGTTAATGAGAAACATGTAGTTGAAAAAGTTGGGCCACATGTAAAATGTTTCGCGATAGACTGGATAGAAACTTTAGCGCCAACACAAATGTCGTAACAAATGTCCTATAAAGTAGGGTAATAATTCAAAATTATAATTGTGGCTGAAAAAAAAATATAATTGAATTATCCTAAAGACCGGTAAATTGTTGATCAATTTAAATAAAATCATTATTTGTTATTGACCAAATGACAATTAATATTTGAAACAGAACAAAATAATTAGTACATTTGTGAAAGGTTGCCGTATTCTCGGAAAACGTATACACTACTTTGGTGCTTCAACGACAATCCACAAAAATTCATGATAGAAACAAAAAAGTGATTATGTATTTGCTATGAGTGTATTTTCCAGTGTTGCTTGGCAATAAGTTCCGAGAAAGAATTCGATTTTTTTGTTTTCTTGAAAAATTCATATTTTTTTGGTGAAATATCAGACCGAGGCAGACCAGCACGGTGATTTGTGTGTACACCCCTATCCTTCTATAGGTATATAATTCCATCTTAAAATAGACAAAAACAAAATACGAAAAATATAGGTTGGCTTGTTTGCTTGCCTATCTGAAAAAAATGAATCCTGAATTATGTGGTTTTAACAAACTGTCTACCGTTCGCTCTCAGGGTTTTATCAGGCCTCGTGTAAAGCCAGAGCTGCTGTCCACATCAATTCATCGGAGCATAGGCGGCTTCTCCAAATCATATAAACTTTGAACATGGGAGGCCATGGAAAGTCGACGAAGCTGCTGATTGAGGTATTAATTCGAGTGCTAATAAACAAATAATAGCGAACGGATTATTATTATAGAAAAAACTGAACACAAAAAAAGAAATAGTGCGGTGGGGACAGGCGGCAAAGATAAATTTGGGGGGAGGAAAAGTGAAATGGGGAGGGGGGGGGGCAAAACAATAAAAATTGAGATCTGACCAGCTCAAAATCGTCTGATTGGGTGATTTTTGGCCCCGATCGCCGCGATTTTGCCACAAATCCGATTTATCTTATGACACGGAACCATTCTGCGGTATCAGATGTAATGGGCCTGGAAATTTAAGCAGGGTAGAGTTTCAAAGCATAACAAGACATACACCCACCTTGGTGTAGAACCACCAATGTGACTCGCTCACTGGCTGAGTGCTACCAATAAACCCATTAAAACCATGGTGTCAAAACCTGTGCTATAAGCCTGGGTCAACCACCCGAGTGTAACAAGGTTCCGGCGATACAAAAACAGAGGGCACCACTATCTTAGACCAGAGCGTTCAAATGATAACTCATTGAAACCCCGGACCCGGGACCAGGCAATATGACCATGGAATTTAACTGGGATTTACAATCCATGTGAGCTATTTTATGGACTTGTTTTGTTTTGAGCAAGGGGAGCAACCTAAAAATCTAAAATTAACATTCTAACAGAGGTCACGGCTAATTGTATATTGAACTGAGGGACTGAAAAATCCAAATTTGTTCCCAGGTTAGACTGACAGAGACAAGGTTGAATATGAGTTAACCCTACGTTGCCAGTCATCGAGACTGGCAGGCATGCCGGCCCCTGCCTATAAAGTCCGCCTTTTTGTAAATGAAGGGGTACCCGACCAGACTACATGCATCGCGTGGGCGTTAGCCAGGGGGGGGGGGGGGTAGGGGGCACGTGGCCCCCGACCGTGGATGTCCGTCGGAGTACAAAAATATGTCAGTGCACATTTTGTAAAGTCTTGTAGCTGTTTGTTTTAGCGCCGAGGTGCATACTATGAAATAAATACAGAGGTCCATAAAATTGTTACTGCTTAATTGGTTCAATATTACTACCACTACTACTGTCTTTACTATCTTGCGTTGGCTATGATGTGGTTCCTTCCGTCCCCGACCCCCCCCCCCCCCCCCCCCCCCCGCTCTTCATATTGTGGAGGCGCGGCAAAAAATTGGGGTCAACCCGCGAGCGTAGCGAGCCGGGGAAAACTTGCTTGTCGGTACCATACACGTGTCGGTACATTTCACAAATCTGTGCCCCCTCGTCCAACAAAATCTAGCTACGCCACTGTTGCCGCCCCGCTAAACCCCGGGACACTGTGTATAACTCAACACTGATATTAAAAGCCATATAGGCGGCGCAGTGGCGGCCAAGAAATCTCAATTTTAGACGTCGTCATTGTTTTAACACGTAAAAGCGAATCTCCACGAAAATGTCTGATTTGTGGAGATAATGATAGACATGTGTTCATTTTCCAAAATCGTTGAGGATGAAGAATCAACTCCCGCTGACGTGTTTTTCTGAATTTGTAATGTTTGAATAATGAACCTGGGACGAGTTTTGTGTTGTGGGTCATGATACACCCTGACTGAACACATTTGTGCAGGCCTGTTATTGATGTTTGGTTCGTTTTGGTGAGTTGCTATATTGAAAGAGTCTTGGCCGCCATCGTCTGAGCCCATAGACAAATGTTGAGGTATGCCCCACCAGAAGCGTTTAGGAATATTTGCCTTGTTCAAAGCAACATGTATTAAGTCATTTTGCTATGTTATCAAAAAATGAGTATATTGAAATCTTATTCATATTTTGTTCAATCAGTCGATTTTTATTGTTTATATTTCGAGCAGTAAGGCCACAAATGTATGTATCGAAAACATCTTAATATGTACTATCTCATCCTCTGTCGCAACACTGGAAAATCGCAGGTGTCTCTCTTGAACTCATCTCGTTATCTCGCGCCTTTGCGCGAGCCATGAATTGATGGATGATGTCACTCATTAGTGTGTGTGTCCACCCTTTGCTTGCGGCCTGCTTGGCATTTGCTACGCAGGGCGCTAGTTTTCCTGTATACCTGTTACTGTATTGTGGGAGATTGTTCCAATCTTCCTGTAGGGCTGCTGTAATTGTTTGCACGTTAACAGCAATACTCAGAACGTGGACGACATCAGGCTAGAAACGTTCCATGTCAACGCATTTTACTGTTGGTCCAGTAGTAGGGAACTGCTTGTGGTCAAATACATATTTTAGAGTAGAGTATTATTGAAGGAATTCCTGGTGCCACAGGGTTTAGTGTCTTCTATACTAGCTCGATCATTATTCCAAAAATGATAACTAAGCGAAGACAGCATTAAACTTGATAATATTGCTGAGATAATGTCATTAGATTCCTGCGGGCTTAAAATGAAGGGAGGGAAAACGTCGTGGGTTTCAGGGGTGCTACAAAACTATCAGAAAAAAAGAAAATCAATTGGAAGGACCAGCCATGGACATGTTTATATGAAAGAGAATGGATAGGATACTTAAAACTCTAAAGATTGAAGAAAAATTCGTCTTGGGTTCGAAATCCACCAAAAAAACTAGGAAAATGGTTAAGAAATCCAAAATGACTGATATGTAATAATGATCAGGGGCGCCGAACACTTGGTTGCAATTTTGTTTCATGGTGAGGGGCAGGATTCAAGGATAGACCTGCGTGAAAAAATTACAGTTCTTTTTGTGTTAGTTTATATCTAGTTACATGATTTATGAACTAATAGTCAGCCCAAGGCGACAGAGTATGATAAACTTTGATAACTTCCCCTACCAAACCGGGGAGCGTTTTAGAGCTCATCTAATCAATAATAGCACTGCAACATCAGACCCCAAATGTCCAGAAACCAGCCTCGTCCATTTCTTGTACAGTGCAAGGTAAGGTTTCTGTTGCTCTTCGTACACGACCCAATGGGGTCTGATACCACCCTGGTAACAAGTAAAAGAGTAAACGATTTGTCAAGATGTATTATAATAATGTATGATGAATATAATGTTAAATAATTAGCGTTGTGTTCTGACCAAAACACTACGGTATTATTCATAATGCCACAATGAAAGAGGAGGCAAAATTTCGTAGATGAAATAAACGTCAATTGGTAATGTGTCTTGTTCGCATGCTTTGAGAAATTCCTACGGAAACAGCCATACGTTGGGGTCCATACATGCCAATTTCCTGCGACACACAAAACTGTCTACCTGCGAGCTCATAAAAAAATCCAAGAGTTACTCGCACCCCCAAGGCCTGGAGAGAGGGAAAGAGGGAAGAGAGAGAGAGAGGGAGAAAGGAGAGTGACAGAGACAGAGAGACAGGAGAGAAAAACTTTGTTATTCCAGTGGTGTAATCCTCAAAGTTATTTGAACGTCAAGTTTAAGCTTCTAATTGTCTTGACCCAAATTCCTCGTCTACATCTAGAAACATGTTTAAAACATAGCTTGTAAATATAATCAATGTCTTTATCTAGAAAGTTTTTACTGCCTGAGGATTTTCGATGAGTGCCCACGCCTAGAAGTACGGAAAAACGCACACAAGTTTGTACATATGATATAGAAGTATGAGAAACGGCCGCGCACAGAACTAAATAAAGACGAAAAATACCCGGTCTCGAACCCGGACCTATCGCTATCAAGGCGTGAGAAATACCACAGGGTCACAGAGGACTGTGTAATGGGATCCAGTGAACGAGTGCTACTTTATTTCAGTCTTTATTTCAGAGTTCAAGCGGCAGTAATTATATTTTTAAAAAAATATTTTTAGATTTTAAAATTGTGTTATACCTGACTCAAAATTGTTGACCAGTACGTAGGATTTTTCCAAGAAAAATGAAAACCTAGTTAGCTCTCCAACATCTTCAGTAACTCCAATATCACAATCAAAGAAAGTAACAGAGAGCAACACATTAAAGCCCAATTTTAAAGGTCCATGGTCCGATCGTAATTGCTCGTACCCAGGGACCCCAAATTTTACCGGAAATGGTCAAAAGTTTGGTATTCAGAAGAAGGCTACTATTTTGGAGCGAAAAGATGTTTGGTTTAGATGATAGGAGCACAAATAATAGCCACCGTCTTTGGTCGACCAATATTAATTTTACACAGTTACTCTATTGGGATTTACAATATCGCGTTTTTAACGCTGGACTTCGAAAAGGGTCGAATATCGGTGGGTAAACTTTACAGATGTGGTTTTGGGTAAAGGCCCAAATGTTGTTGCTAGAGAGTTACACAGATCCATGTGCACAAAATTTAAAAATGCATAACACCCCCCCCCAACACACACACGCTATATCATATAATCATTACTTGTTAAATTTTCAGCAGAACAAGAAGTATCGTGGGCTTTAATAAGTATTGTAATTACATTTTTCTATGAAAGTCATTCCTATTGTTTAATATCAAAAGGTGACTGACTTTAGTCAATCCTTGAAGTATTTTACGTAATTAACTACAGATCTAACCAAAAATAATCTTTTCACACTATAGTATTATCAACATTTTATTACAACTCCTTCATCAGTTGCATTTGTGGATGTAGGGTAATCTGTGAACGTTTGAGATGTTTATTGTCATATTTGTAGCTTCTGCTCTTGCTGAAATCAGCTATCAAGCTACATAATGTGATAAAAGGAAACAAATTGGAATAAATGTAAACAAAAACTGACAACACAAAACACACACAAAACGGAAACAGTATGTATTATATAATAGATGGAATGATAATAATAATTTAAAAAGTCAAGAGTAAGCAAGAATCTATTTCACTTTTCAATCCGACTTTGAATCATTGAAATAGGAATTACTCTTACAAATGAGTAATGTTCAAACAAATGCGGTACCAAAATGTGCTGAATAAAATTCTGATCTCTAAAAGTTAGAAATGGTGGGGTTGATCTAATAGACCGGCAGCCAGAAAGGTTTTGATCAACAGAAACGAGAAGCAATATAGTATCCCCCATTTTGAAATGAACGAAGTCCCAAAATAGGTGTTAGCACCTAAAGCATTTCTGGAATTAAAAATAGTTCATACTGCAAGATTGGTGCTCTGTCCACGGATTCACATGCATGGTGTTCATCGAAACAAGTCACTGCCAAAAAATATGATGTATGTAAGTTAGGGTGCATCTGATGCCCTCATGTCAATCAATTTTCTTGTCCCTTGTCTTGAAGTGTGCCACTTGTCAAAATAATAACCTCCACCAAAACGGGGCTCCGTGAGCTTAAAGTTTTATACACAAAGTCAATAGGATGTTTTGTTGTTTTTTGACAAAACACAAAAAATGTGATGATCGGCATCTTCGATTTGGCCAGAAATCATACGTGTTATGAGGTGGGAAAACAACTTTAATCACAAATTACCAAACAAGGGCGATCTCTCGTGCCAGAAAAAAAAACATTTATTTAATTAATATCGGTGGAGTGGAGGTAAGGCAATTACACAGAATGTGACCACAGAATGACCCCAACGAGCTTGTGGCTATGTGGGTGTTTAAGGACAAGGTATTGTTGTACGTTCAAGCCTCAATAGCTGGTGACATAACATGTCATTACTTGCTTACAAAAGTTATCTACATGAAAAAGAAAATGCCACCAACTGGCTTCCCATGTGAATAATTTGAAAGAGGACTAATAAGTTGCCTGCTATTATGTTCATAATAGTGGCCACATGTAAGAAAACACCCCGATACAATTAAAACTATTGACACTATTATGCTTATGTAGTTATAAAGGCTTGAAATACAACAATTACCTGTTCTTCAAACTCGCTCCAAGGTCGTATAGGGGTCAGATTTGGTATCTTGTGTATTGCCTTGATCCATGTGTTGATGTCAATGAGGACGAGTTTGATTGGTACTCTTGGAAAATTTGCCTAACCTTAAGAAGTACCTGCTGGAGAATTTCTGACCAAATGCACAGATATCTGTTTGGTTTGTCCAAAAAAACAAAAACATCCCTATTGACTTTGTGTATGAAACCTTTGCGCTCACGAGGCACCACTTGCCGACATCCGAATAAATTTTAATTTGGTGGAGGTTATTATTTGACAGTGGCACACTTTAAGATAGGTGTACAAAGAATATGATGGACATGTGTGCATCTGATGCACCCCAATGTAAGTGCAAGAAGTTGCGCAGTATTGTTTTGCCGAATTTGTACTGATGTGGACATGGGCAACTTCGTGCACTTCACTAATCCTTTTAGGCAGTGACTTGCTTCGATGAACACCATGCATGTGAATCCAAGGACAGAGCGCTAAATCGTTAGAGTATTACAGTAATTTTAACTAAAATGGCGGGGCACCATTTTTGCTTTCACCTTGTATATCCACAATGGTTATTTAATAAAAAGTGCCGAAACACGTAGACAGATCGATTAATTGATGTGCATTTATGTGCTGACTTACCAAGTAAAGACATTCCAACACTTTGATGTATGGTAGCAAACTTTCGCCAGCCAAGTGTTCAATGAAAGCTATTCTCATAGCATATAAGAGCCACCTGCTACAGCAAAGTCGAGAAGAACTTTGGATTATCTCTTCTGAGATAACTCCGGTGAGCCCGCAGATAAGAAATGGTAAGCAAAGCAATAAATTAAAATACAATCCGAGAGATAAAACCCGACAGATTATTTTCATTACGGACAGAATTACAACATGTGGCCTACTAGGCTATGGGCGACCTAGATCCCCCTCCCCCTTATTAGATTTTCCTTCACTATGTTTTTCATTAGCCAGGACCCTTAGCATCATAATATGTGGTTGCATTTAATTAGTGCCGTTCAGTAATGAAAAAAATGAATTCGGAAATGTCATATCTTTGCAAGTAAACAACATAAAGACTGCACCGGAGCGGGAATCAAACATACGACCCTACGACAACTTATGCGGATGCCCTATCACAAGGCTACAGACCTCAAAGCTGGCACCTAAAGCACAGAGAACATTCAGGGAATGAATGGCATTGCCATGCGAAAATGTGAATTTTGAGGAAATATAAATATAGCTCGTACTCTTAGACCAAGACAACACAAAAATTCAATCGCAGAAGTGGTCTCGTCGGGGAACCGCCTTAGTTCACCGCCCGCTCCTTACCAGGAGGCCGTCAGACACCATTCCCATCCTACCTCTCACGGAGGGAAGGCTATAATTTCAGAGTGTTTAATGTTAGTTGCCACGGGACCAGTAAAGATATGACTGCATTTCCTGTTAGGATGGTTTGCTATCCAGTAATAATAACTTATCCTCATGCAAAGAAAGTCAGGGCACTGGAGACCTCTCCTCAAGCCTCTGAATAGGTACAAGTGGCCTCCAGCATTTACATATGGAAGCATTACCCGCAGTCGTGAGGTTTTTAGAAAGGCTGTTGGTGGAGTGCTGCACTGTAATTAAAAATATATGCTACTTACATGTTCCAGTATGCAAGACCTCTCAGCGATGGTTGCATTTCACTGTGTGTGTGTGTGTGTCGTGGGGGGGGGGGGTGGGGGGTGGGGGGGGGGGGTGGGGGGGAGTTCGAGCCTCCCTTCTTTCAATCTCTTTCAATTTCAATTTCAATGGACTCCAGAACCTTCACCATTTGTCACGGTAGTAGCTGAAATCTTGAGAAGGGGAGGGACAATCGTCATCGACGATGGACAATCGTCATCGACATGTGGAAGGTCTTTATGCCGTAGTGGCGCCGACTACCTTTGGTCAGGGGAAGGTGGTTCTGTCTGCAGACAATAGGTGGTATCAGAGTCCTTGTTGGCTGCGCAGGGGTTCCGAGATTGGGACATCCGGCTGCTCGCCTCCCAGGTTCTGGGTGGGACTTTGCTGGCCGACGCTCTCTCTGGGACGTCCCCCAAGCCCAGACACAGCAAGAAGGCAGAGAGTCTCGGTGCGAGTGACAGCGTTTGCTGCATAAATCTTCCATAAGGTGGACCGTCCACACATAGACCCGTTCGCCTCAGCCGTGAATCTCACATGAAGTATTACTTTTGGGACCCAGATCTCTGGGCGAAGAAGGGGACGTCATGGCGGCGGACTGGTAGGGACTGATAGGCTAATGCTTTCCACGTCGCCATGATCCCGCGAGTTCTCGAGAAAGTGACTCTCTCCCAGTATTGCTTGGCCCTGCTGGTAGCTCCATTGTGGCCACTGCAAGCTGTGGTTTCCCAGGCGGCTAGATCGGCTTGTAAGAGAGAACCGCTTCGGCTTCCATAGTAAGAGGCTGGCAAGAAGGTCTTCGGCCGACCATTTTGTACACAATAGATGCTCTGAACCGTCTGTCTGGTGCATTTTTGCAGACTGTATTACTCAGCTGAGAATTCTGAACAGGCCTGGTTGACTCTCGCTGCGCAGGCATAAGCGGAAGTCAACAAGAGTATCTTATGATTAGCTGATCTCGGACTCGCGGATACCACTTCATGGTGTACGACAAAGATCGATCCTATTTGTGCAAATGTAGCCAGATTGCCAAATTCCTCACTCAGGTCTTTCAAAGGAGGAAATGGTCCTAACTCTCCGGGGTTACCAAACAGCCAACGGGCAGACCCAAAAGAGCTTGTGATTGGCACGACAGGTTCCTCACAGTCCCTTTTGTAAGCGCTGTTCACGAGGTGGCTAGAAGGAAGGTAAAAACCCATCCGAGAGATTAGTTTCTGCAATATCCAATAAGACTTGCTTTCTGAGTGGCTATCGCTCTGGGGTTCGGAGAAGGACCCGCCTCCGCAGTGAGGACGCGGGGGTCTCTATTCTTCTTCGAGCAGGCTGATTTGCTCTTCGGCTCAGCTCGTACATCGTAACGGTATTTTTGCCCCCCATCTCACAGACTTAGGGTGTTCTAGCCGCTTAAGAGAATGAAACCTTGGGTTCAGTTTAGGGCACTTGAGCGGTAAGGATATTCGTATTACGCATCAACTCTTTATGCTCTGCAGTGCATCACATGGCCTGCCAAGCAAGGGGGACACGTGAGACGATGGAATTTGCTCAGTCATCCGTAATGCGCACGAAAAACACCATGATCGGTTGACTGGATCTAGGTCAGAGTACATGATATTCAAGCTCAATCTTCCTCCTGTGCATTCTATAAAGGGCCTCCATCCCGAACATTGCGGATAATGTCAGTTGGAGTTCCTCTACCACCTTCCAACAAGGTGAGTACAAGATGGATCATTAGGGAGTGCGGTGTTGCATGGTACCTGCTCCACCCCACTCCGTCCCACGGTTGAGCCAGGGTATATGTGTAAAAATTAAGGTCATGGTAATAAGCTATTGCTTCATGCAGTGTATTCCTGTCTAGGGTACGATCCTTCCTGTTTACGGCATTCCGCAATTGGTTCTCCATCTCAAGAATGTGTGAAGGTTTGTTCTGTGGTTGGTGAGCGAAACATTTTATGGGGTAAGGTCGAATCACTGCGCGGCGTCCGGGGGGCCCCCCTGTTCGGTAAACGCGTCCTGAATATAGTCGGGGACAGAATAAGGCGACCAATTGCACGTCTGACGTAATTTGACGGTGCAGAACAAATGCGGCCGTGAGAATATTTTTTTTTTTCTTTTCTTTTTCTTTTTTTTTCTTATTTTGTTGTGTTTTTTCGTTCTAGAACATAAAAGATTATTGAAATAAAAGTTTACTTAAGTGAATTATTGATCCGGGCGTCGAAAACTCGACTCAAAAAGGGCATGTTTTACATTTTGAAATATATTTTGTTCGAATATGCCCGCCCCTATTTACACATTCAAAAACTAATCATAGTCCGCGCCGGCCGATTGACAACACCTTGAATACGCGCAAGTGGTCGGCTAATTCTGTCCCTGACTAATATTCGGGAGTGTCTTAATTAACAGTGGTAATGGGGATTTCTGTGCCCAGATGAGGACATCTGTGAACCCAGAATATCCATAATTGCCAAAGCCCTACAATAAGTCACGGCTGGGTTTAGGAGATGATAAATTGGGATTACAAATGGACGAACGTGAAATGCTTCCAGATGAACCGGTCGGTTTGGTATTGGAGCTGGACCATCTTCTTATTGCGTATGAGGCAGCAGATAAATGAGTTTAAATTTGGGGAGTCAGCTCATGTTGATTGGTTGGGGTATATACCTCCAGTGGACGAAAGGTAGGCAATCATTGAGAGTGTCATCCGCAGTCTGTGATAGATAGCCACATTGGCAATCTGGAGATGGTCGCAGCTCCCATTGGTACATATTACTGTTGAAACGACCGACTCCTGTGCGAATCCTGTTCAAGGTGACCTATTCCTTACGTGGAAGATTGCTTCCAGTTGGTTAGATTTTAGTTTTTCAGGTCTTCTTCGAAAACCTGAAATCCGATTTAAACCAGACTTAGGTTTGAGGTGCAATAGGGGTTCCTTCATATGTGGATGATGTCAAAGGTCATGGACCAAAGTCATCTGATGTCTTGTTCCAGATTGCCATCTTGCCATGGGGATGACGCATATTTACTTGCTGTATTTTATTTAATCATTGTCTTGGGATGGCAACCATCCTGCTTAGGCAAGACCATAACCTCAAGTACTTTTGATCAATTGGGCAGCTAGAAATTCATATCGTCATGTGAGTACAACAAAGTCGTAACTGACATTTTTGGCGAAATATATGAAAATAAAAAAGTAAATCATTGTGCTTTAATATACATTTCAGGTGACAGTCTCAATTTATTGCAGAGTTATTAAGCTAAATAGGCCTATTTAGGTGTAGATACGACTTTGTTGCACTCAAAAATTGAATTTCTGTTGAGTGCAACAAAGTCGTAACTGGTAGATACGACTTTGTTGCACGACACGGGAAACTAGTATGTAGATACGACATTTTATTTCTTGTAAAGGGATAGTTTTTAAAAAATGTATATAAGTATTAAATCTCCCAATTTGAAAATGTTTTTGTGAAAAGAGCACTTTTTACCAAATTTATGCTAATTTCGGCAAAAAACCGTAAAAACATATCAAAAATGTAGTTACAACCTTTTCCCACTCAATGTTACGCTCAGCACTTAATAAGTTACACAAGTAAATGAATACGCATAATTTAACATATATTTCAAGTGTAAGGCTCAATTTATTGCAGAGTTATTAGGCTAATTAGGCCTAATTAGGTGTAGATACGATTTTGTTGCACTCAAATTTAATTTCTGTTGAGTGCAACAAAGTCGTAACTGGTAGATACGACTTTGTTGCACGACACGGGAAATCATTTGTGTAGTTACGCCATTACAATTAACCAAGTACTTCTTAATTAGTCGACTTAACTGGGAAATTATTTTCATTCGAAAAGTTACAAAAGAATGAAACACAAAATGCTTCTCCTGTAAAATCATGAAAATGTAGATACGACTTTGTTGCACTCACATGACGATATATCTAGACACAGAAATTGTGCTTTTGTGTTGTTTAATGTAAAAAAAGTATTATATTTTCTCTTCAAGATGCTAATTTCTACGGCGGTCCGGTAAGTATTTCCCACGGTGTAGTCAAATTCAAATTCAAAATAATTTATTTACAAACACCCTCATATTTCACATTCAACTGATCACAAAGTAGTAACAAACGGAATCGAAAATAAATTATCTAGATTGAGTTGAAATACGATACAATATTCAATGGACTAAATTATAAACTACACTTGGAATTTGTATATTTCTTTAAGCGATAACACATTAAATTAATCAGGGTCATATGATACAAATATGACGGCTTGTGGTCATGGTTGAAACTATAGGCCCAATGTGATCTCGAAACCATACATGCCCCGAGGCGTAAGCCGAGGGGCATAGTATGGTTTCGATATCACCGAGGGCCTATAGTTCAACCATGTCCCGAATAAAAAGCAGTTAATATTTGTTTATATACCAAATCTATAGATTCTTGTCTCTGATTGGGTTAAAAGAACATTCTAAGCCAAGATTCTTTAACATAGGCCTAATATGTGTAGGCCCTAGTTTAAGTAACAACATTTTGTGTAACTTACCGATAGTTCTCAACTCCAGGATCCAACTTCTAACATTTTCCATGAAACCCATCCAAAATTGTATAACCAGCAAAACGCGAACGTCACAAGTTATATTCCAAAAGTTCCACTTCTCAATTCCATGTCAACATTTTTAAAAGCTGCATCATGTCTCCGTAATTTCTTCCTGCCACTGCCACGATTTTGCAAAGTACAAGCGTTAGATCCATGGAACCCCTTGTCCTGTAGACCTTGTGTATCATTCAAATCCAGTGACTCTTGAATTAAGGCCATGTCGTCTGGTGATATGCTGATTTTTGTGCTTAACAACACCCTTACCAAGCATTACCTTGCTGTTTCAGGTTGCTGAGAAACTTTGAAAACTCGTGAAGAAATAGCAAAATCTTCATGACCTTTGATATCAACTTCCTTGTGTTGGAGAAGTGACGTTGGAGTCCAAAACGGATCGCCATCATTGACTTTTTGCTATACAAGTGCATTTTTCTGACAAGGGCGGTAAAGGAAGCACAATCCTCTCACTTTTATTGACAGAGGAGATTAATCCGATCAATGCAGTCCCTCAATCGATCGTGACAGCATGTAATTACTGTTGATTGCTTGTCATTGTTTGGCGACTTCCCGTGATGTTGTGCTATGAGGTTGTGCTATGTTATTATTTTGGTTGCTAAAGAAGTAAAAACTTGAGAGGTAAACAGCTCTACAATATGAACAACAGTTTTAAGTAAACAAATGTAGGGAGTTAAAAAAAGACACTGTTTTTTTCACTAAAAGATAAAGCTATACTAAAAGATAAGACAATAGACCAGTTTATTAGATTAATGTCAAAAACCGTCTCGCTGTTTGTACCATAGAGGTTATTGGCTATATTGACCTATATGTTGTACACTTGCTGGAAATATATATGGGTTAAAATGGGAAAAGCTATAAAGTGACAGATCACATGATTTTCGGTTGTTAAAAAAAACGAACTGTTCAAAGTTTTCCATTGTTTTAGACTATTTTTTAGTCCGGTAATATAGGCCTATTACTGTATTTGTTCTCGTTTTTGTTTTTTTTTAAATATTAAAAACTTTTATGTTTTTGTTTTGTTCTTTCGTCTATTGACGTTTTGAAGCTGGCTCAGAGATTTCAAAATTAACATTTCTGTGTTGTGTATTAATTAAAATACTCAAACTAAACGTAAATATAGTCACCTAAAAATGCTCAAAGTTCCTGTAGATGTAATTGTATGTTGTTTTGATGCATTAAACACTTTAGCATTACCAAGGATACTGTGCATAAGCAAAAAAAAAAAAAAAATTGTGGACATTGACAAAATTAATAATAATTAAAAAGGGATGGATTTGTTAAAAATGAGGACAACCATCGTCAGAAGCTGAAGCCATGTGTTATCGAGTAAAAAAAACCACTAAGATATTGCTAGTATCAAGTAAATCTGAACTTTTTACGTCATTTCGCGCCGCGATGGCATTCTTGATACAAATTTTGTGAAGAACACAAATTTGGGACCGTAAGAAATAAAGTTACTGAAGAAATCTAGTCCGTGTCTCCGTGGCAATGTAAGAATGTTGTGTACATACACGCGAGCCAGGCATTTCCTTGTAACGATACATAACGGTATGTGATCAATAACGACCTGCACATGCATCAGGGCACCACTTAATCGTAATCGTCTATAATCTCTGGCGAAAACAAGTGAGAGGGTGTGATGCCTGTACCGGCCTGTATTGTCTGTCGGCAAGAGGCGTAGCCGACGATAATCTTTATTAATTATAAAGATTAATAAATAATAAACAAGATTGGTTAGCAATTCATTCGAACTCGAATTCGGCAACCTTACACGGCCTGCAGATGGTCGTCACCGCTGTCAAATAATTCTCGAATATCTTCACGGTATATTTTACCGCAGTTCTGGTATGAGCACTATCAGATGGTCATGGTTCATTTAAGACCTTCGTCGTCTACAAGCTCAAAGCGGGGCTGTGATCAGTCATTTCGTTTGCCCTTGTCTTGTGTTGTTTTGTACCGACTTTCTGGACCAGCATGTGTGGTACAAGGTGAGAACAAAAATTCACCAACAAAAAGCGATTTCGTCTGCTTCCCACACAGAAATGTGACCCCGGTGAGTTTGCGCTGTATTCATCTCGTACACCAGTCTTCAATATGTACAGCTCGTTATACGGAAATGGATAGTCTTACGGAGCAGTCTCTATGCTGTGAATAGGTGTCCCCGGGCATAGTTCATTAATGAGATGCCCGCTCTCTCCGTAGGGCTAGTTCCTTTTGGTTCAATTCTTGAGCTCAGTTGAATTTATTGCCTCCCTTTTAACCAATCCAGAGACAGGAATCTATCTATGAGGTATATAATAACACATATGCAATATTGAATATAACAAGTAGAAGTAGAGGCTTTAAAATTCAGACCCACCTTGCAAATATTGTAGTTAGAGTACTTGACAACACATGACAATACAAACAACAACACGAAGCGAACAATACAAACAGAGACGGAAGACAGATGATTAAACTAATTAGGGACATTTGCAAAGCCAACCAGTCAAACGAGGTATAATTGAAAACTAATAAATATAAAATCCAAGAAAAAATATAATTACCTTTTTTCATATTTATTGAAGAAATGGGTTTTCTTGTTGGACCTAAAATTATTTTTAGTCTTAGAGTCTTGAATATCTTTATTCAAAGCATTCCAGATTTTATGTCCAGAATATTTTATTGAGTATTTTAACATATTTGATGTTGGTTTAATGGCTTATAAAGTGTTTAACTTGTCTAGTGTTATACCTGTGAATGTCACAGTGTCTTGAGAAAAAGTTAGAGAAGGAAGTTGGAAGAGTGTTATTATTATAGGGATACATAAAGAATGCCGTTTGTAATTTATTTAAATCATAGATATTTAAGGTCCTTAAATTGTTAAATATTTTCTTGGTGTGAGACAAATATTTTGAGTTGTTGATGATACGGAGGGCTTTTTTCCTGAAGTTTAAAAAGATATTCTAATTTGTTAGAGTTTGGGGAGTCCCATGGAGAATGATTAAGATCAAAAGTGTTATCGGTAATTGCCCATGCTATGTTGCTATAAGATATGTATGGAAGAATTAATGTATTGTATAAGGAAAATAAGATATGAGGCGGTAAGGAGTGACGAAGTTTTCTGATGATACCTATGTTTTTAGAGATTTGATTTGTAATTTTGATGATATGGTCATTCCAGGATAATACTCCGAGGAATTTAGTGCTGTGAACTGGGTAAATAATACAGTTGTCAAGCACGATGGGTGATGGGATAGTGTGTTTCTTTGAGTGTTTACTTTTAATAAAGTGAATATAATTAGTTTTATAGACATTAAGAGATAGTTTATTAGCTTTAAACCAATTAGTTACATTGAGTAATTCTGAATGCAATTATGTTTTAATAAGAATATTTGCATTGGAATGTGAAAGAAACATGTTCCTATCGTCAGCAAATAGAACGAAAGAGAGCAGTTGGAAGAAGACGGAGTGTCATTGACATAGAGAAGAAAGAGTAAGGAACCAAGAATAGAACCCTGGGGTACACCACAGGAGACTGGATGAATGGAGAATGTGAATCGAAATCAGTAAATTGGCATCTATTTGACAGATAACTTGAAAGAAGATCCAAAGCAATGCCACGGATACTATAAAAGTGGAGTTTAGTTAGAAGAATGAGAATGTTATGGTCAATGGTATCGAAAGCTTTAGATAGGTCTAAAAGATGCCAATAGTATGTGTATTAAGAGCGGGAGAAGAAGATATATTGTTATACATATCCAAAAGTGCCAGATCAGTGGAATGCTCGTGGAGAATGTGGAAGTGAGAAAGAAAACTATCGAGCCGGTTATAAATTAGACGTTCAAGAATCTTTGAAAAGCAAGGGAGCAAATGTATGGGACGATAATTAGAAAATATACAAGGATCATCCTTTTTGAAAACAGGGATCACTTTCGCAATTTTGAGGGCTGAAGGAAAGATACCAGTGGACAAAGATATATTAAAAACATGAGCCAGAGGCTGGAGATAAGGGGAATGACAAGTCTAACGATATCGGGACTGATGTCATCATAGGCAGAACTCGTGCCATTCTTGAATCTTGACAATGATGAGGATTCCAATTCACTAGTTGGTTAAGAAGATAGAACTAGAATGCGAATCCTTGAGGAAATCAGAAAAGGACGCACACGTATTGATTGTTACGCAAGGTTGGGACCAATTTCAGCCAAAAAAAGAATTAAAGTTATTGGAAAATCTGACCCGGGTCATCAGAGATGTTGGAAGTGTCATTAAAGAAAAGAAATGGATATTTAGCCTTGGTGGACTTACCAAGGACATTTTATTTGTTTACCAAGTGTTCTTAATATTGTTTATTCTATGTGTCCACTTTGTTTAGCCATAGTATTTTTAATGAGACCTTAATAAGTGGTTAAGTTATTTCTATATTTAATGTAGTTAGACTATTAGATCCGCTTAGGATGTGATTATACTTTTTGTATAAAAGTTTATTGTAGTTGTTAATAATGCCTTTTATGAAGTCCATCGAAAGAAAAGGGAAAACAAATTTATCCGCAGTCTAAAGTCTTGCCTCGATCGGTTTTGGGCAGGGTTACTCGCGTCTTTGTTATGTTTATATCTTCGCGGGGGGGGGGGGGGAGGGGGCTTGGCTTGTGGCCAGGGGCCTTATGTTCGCACTTGTGTCAGTCAGGTGTCATTCGAAAGGTTAACAGGCTTTTGCTTTGGGTACATCGTCACAAAGCTATCTGTTTTGGTTTGAGTGTGGATGTGAGGTACCGTTGTTCTAAAATAGCATTTTTCTATAATAGGACTGAGTTGGGAATTACCATACCGCAAACAAGGTGATTCTGTCTCTGTTCGGGGTGGGTGTGGTGGGGTAGTCCTCACGCTTTTGATGAATTTATTTGACGGGATAGTCATACGTTTTTCTCCAATTTATTTAAAGCTGCCGGATTAGTTAAACATCGCGTTCATTTTGAGGTACGTGAAAGATTGACTTTCGGTCGATTAAACAACGAAATGGGGAGGAAGAAGAAAGGGCACGAACCGTAATGCAAACAGCGGCCAATTTGGTGGAGTTGGGAAGCGGAAATTGGGGAAATACATCGACGATGAGACAACTAGGTCGCAAAAACGTGCGTTGGAGAGTTTGTCAAAATGTTAGGGAGAGGCAATGGAGGTCATCATCATCGTCAATCCCGGAATCGACCCAGTTGTAACACGGGGCACTCAAACAAAAGTCGGATTGGTCCAACCGGCGAGCGGCGGAGATTCACCGTCAGCGCCAACTAAACATATTCCAGTCCGTTCTCAACCTAACCAAGGTGTTGGGAATTGTTCAGCAGTGGTCCAGGGTCTACCTGTGGCCGTTAATCAACATCAACATGACGGGATCCTTGGGTAGTCCGGGGTTGTTTTTCTTACCAATCCAGTGGTGCGGAAACAGGCATGCAACAACCGGTCAGGGTCAACCAGCAACAAGGAGTGGCTCAGCAGCAACCTGTCAGCACCAGAAGGAACAGGTAATAATCTTCAATTTCAATTGTTAACACTTCTGGCATTCTACTATGCTTTCTATTCCCACGAGTAGTGATCATATTCTCGATACGGCTTCAGGGTTTCATGAATTTTGCTAGTGGCTTAGCCAACATTCCATAGATATTCCAACTTCAATCGGCAGTTGGGTGCTAATCAAGGAATGTCATTTTGCCCAATGTTTCTAGAGATTTGGGGTTGCCAGTCATGCTCCAATTTTCAGTGTCCAGTTTTTTGAATAATGTACCAAATCAAATGTCGCCAATGGTGATCCCCTTGAGTGTAATGTAGCCCATCGATGCGCGCAAAAAAAATTGTTAAGGGTTGAATTTATGATTTATCATTATTGTTAGATCAGGAAACAAAATGCTTGTGATCCAGTAGATATGAAAGTTAGTGTGGATGAACAGGGCACTTTCATTTGGAAAGCTAATAAGCCGAAGAGGCAAATTACATCCATACATAGCTGGGACATCTGCCTTCTGCTTTTTCATCAGTGTTATTTGCAAGCACCCCCCCACCGGTGCGGAATATTACTCAAATATATGCATTATAGTTAGATCAGCGGATCTAGAGTGTGGGTATGGGGTGGAAGACGTATGATGTTCAGCATAGGTTAAGGCAAGCTCAACATCCAGAAAGGTCTTGGGCGGTAGGGTGTAGGTAATTGTGGGGAGCTTTGGGCAAGTTATATGTGTCTCCACATTCTATGGTTAGGTCTACCTCTTTGGGCAATGTAATTGTGTCTCCTACATCTATGGTTAGGTCTTACTCTTTCAATTCAAACCAACAAAAATCGTGGGTTCGTGGATTTCCAGTAGTCCACCTCGGCATTGGAAAGAATGCGGGGACAAAGTACTGCCAATAGGTGCAAGACGTGGTGGAAAGACGCAGCAACACAAGGTTTAGTTTTGCCTTCAATAGAGCCGGATGCAAAAACACAAGTTGCATCTTCGCTATGAATGTGACAAGATGCTCTGGGGAGGGGCATGGTTTCAGGTGCAAAAACAAGGGCAAATAGTAAAATCAAAAAATACCAGAACTTGGAATGGGGATTCCCTGTCCGAAGGGTAGATTTTGCATATGCTGCAAAATGGCCTCTCCTATCATTGTGAAAAATCTAGAAATGAGATTGGGGGAAATTATGCAGACAAAAATGCTGCACGGATTTTGTTAGATGGGTTCAAGTTTGGTTCAAAATTGCATTACAATGGGTTGAGGGTCAAAAGGGATTCGGTTGTTAATTGAAATCAATCTCGACTTTACACGAAAAGGCACGGAGGAAAAAAATTGGAAAAAGGAAATTCATATTGGGGTAGGATTGCAGGTCCCTTTGATTCAAGACCACTGCCGAGGTTGATGGTGGTCACCTATAGGCTGGTACGAAATCAGAACCGGCCCCCCCGAGAATACAGGCTTATTCAGCACTCTCATTCCGGGGGGTTTCCTCCATAAATGCCGGAAACGGAATTAATAAGGATATGTGCACAGTCCATTACAAACATTTTGATGGGCTGTCGCAATGTCGTGGGTGCGGGGAAAGGTGCACTAATGGCAACAAAAATGATCATAAAACTGCTTTTCAGATTATTGCCAGTTCACCCTGGCGATTTTTTGAGTGTTGGGATCACATGAATGGGAAATGTTTATGTGGACAAGGCCGCTGCCCAATGGATAGAAGCGTCAAGTTCGCCAGCTCACTTTGAAAGGTTCTCCGTCATTTCTGAATGGGCAACAATCAGTGAAGCGCCCTCTAGTAGAATAAGTCACTACATGGATGACTTCATCCTTATTGCTCCTAAAGATGGGTCAAAGTTTCAGTCATGCAGGCATACTTGTCTCTTTTAAAGGTGTTTGTAATAGCTGGGGGGTGCCATTAGCACGGACCCAAACAGTGAGGTCCTACCCATCAAAAATAACATTTTGGGCCTCAGAGATCGATTGAAACCAACCAGTCTCTGTGGCCACATGAAAAAAATGGTTCAAGCTCAAGCGAAAGTGACAGCGCACTAGAATCTGATGAATTGTCACTACGCGATTTACAATCTCTAATAGGTTTTTTATCGTTCATTGTAAAGCCGTTTCGCCAGGTATAGGGCCTCTTTTTACGGCCGCTTAATAGATTTTCTCACTGTGGTAAATAAGAGAATCGTGGTTAAAATTACCTTATCAAAAGGTTTTGCCAAAAAGCAGATCTTAGGATGTGGCTGACATTCATAGTTATTTCAATGGCATTTCAGTTATTCCTGACCAAAAAAAAAACATGGTTGGGGAGGAAGACTGGAGTTATCATGATGATGCTTGTAAACGTGTGGGCTTTGGTGGTACTTCGTGGCAGGTGGTTTCCAGGGGAAATGGAGGAAAGGGGAGGAAAATCGCTCATGTGCAAAAGGGTTCGATTAGCCTAGTTAGAATTTTCCCCATCTTAGGGGCAGTTAGTTTTGGGTGGGGAGATGCTCCGTGGAAAGCAGAGTGCTGAGTCTGACCAATTCAACAGTGTTTTATACTATC
This sequence comes from Ophioderma brevispina, assembly GCA_023653785.1. Classification (NCBI taxonomy): domain Eukaryota; kingdom Metazoa; phylum Echinodermata; class Ophiuroidea; order Amphilepidida; family Ophiodermatidae; genus Ophioderma; species Ophioderma brevispina. The sequence goes on along the minus strand of JAMKCH010006736.1, from coordinate 39,415 downwards.
AGAACAAAATATTCCAAAATGTCCCAACCTTATGAAGCTTGTTGCGCTTTTTTGTTTTACCATGCCTAAGTTCAATATCAAAATCTCTGCAAGGAATATTCCGGGGAAAAGCACAATCAATAGCTGATGCTTTATCCCGATTTCAACAGGAGCGTTTCAGGCAGGCAGCCCCGGAGGCAGATTTGCAGCCAACAGAAATTCCTCAGTTGCTTGTGGGACCTTTAGGAGCGGATGGCCGTAGACTAATAGGGGCTTATTTGGCTCAACTCAACATGGAAGTAATCAATAGTGCAGTTTAAAGTTTAATAGTTTAGATCCATGTATTCTTGGATCAGGGCAGTGTTAGTGTTAATACAAAACGATAGTTGCATACATAGCTTTCATGTCCGCAGAGGGTTATGCACATGCTACTATCTGCCTTACATTGCAGCCTTAGCTTTTGTTCATAAGTTGACGGGCTGGCAAGATCCAAATGATTCCTTTATAATTAAAAAATGAAGGAACGGTAGGCCAAAAGCGCTTAAAACTGCAGATCGATTTAGGAGGAGAGGCCCATTACTTATTTTCTAAAACAGAGGTATTCGCAGTATTACCGGGAGTGTGCCATCATCATACGAAGCTGTTTTGTTCAATATCGGTATTTCTCCTGGCTACTTTGGTTTACAGCGTTGGGGGGATCTGCTGGTGTATCAAAACAGGGGAGTTTCTGTCCGGCATTATCAGTGTATCGGATGTTTCATTATTCGATCAATTGCATGTCACTTTGCATTATTAGGTTTTCAAACTGATCAAATGGGTATAGATCTACCATTGCTGCTGCCAATTGCGGGGAATAATGATAAGGGGATGTGTCCAATAAAAGCATTGGAAAGAATTTAGTAATATTCGATTCAGGCCAGTTTTTGGCCCTTGTATATTCATTTTGATAGGCAGGGTAGCTTACTAGGTATCACGGTTAAGTAGAGGTGAAAAATTATGTGCATTCTGCTGCGGGTTAGCAGTGAGGAGTTCTCCCCTCATAAGTTCAGATTGGAGCAGCAACATCAGCATCCAATGTTAGGTATTCCGACGAAGAGACAATTTAAAAACTTTGGGCGCCTGGAAATGGAATGGAAATCTGATGCTGTTAGAGGGTATATTAGGCCATCTCATATGATTTCCTTTCTTTTTAAGAATAGCTGCTGTGTTGACTTTCACTCTTTCACAGGAGACTACACCCTGGGGGATTGTGACCTTAGCATGCCGTTATTTATTTATTGCAGGACTTCACTTACTGAAAGCTTAGGATTGTCTGTTAATCAAGGGCTATGCTAACCAGTTCATTTACAGGAGTATCACCTGAAGGTGTCGGGGAGTATGTTATAATCGTGAACACTAACAGACGTTCTATTTGATGATTTAGGGGCAGAGCACCAGTTGAAATGATTTAATTACAATGTTGATTTGCTTGCTAGTATCTTGTCTGGCTGTGCTCTTGCTCCAGTTCTGCTTGTTTATTGCAGGCGTATGACTACATGATTTGGGAGACTCCATTGTGAGGCGTGTGGGGGAATCAAGCACTTGGTACCAAATGGTTTGGTGCGGGGTCGAGTGGTATGGATGGTCGGGTGGATGCACGTATTCCACAACATGGCGGGGTCAGGGCTAACAAGATCCGCTCGTCGTTGGGTCATCCTTTACCATTGTAATTGCACTGGGTACAAAGACATCTTTGCAGGACCGATAGGTTTTGACTAGCGTTAAGAGTGTAGAAGAAACTTGGTGCTTAAGGGAATTTCTTTCCACAAACAAGAAGACTGATTTGGGTCTAAAAAATCCTACCTAGGAAAAAGTATACTAAAGAGCTTAACCCAGGGTGGCAGGAAAAGAAATGTACATAGATCTCTAACAGGAAGCCAAAAGAGAAGTTAGCAACCATGACAATGCTCAATAGGTGTCACAAATTCACATATCTTCCACCCCACAAGCCGATGTTTTTTGTGATAATGTTACCCCAATGACCATGGTCAGACTTGTCAAAAATCAGCATCTGTCTAGTGCAATGGTTGTTTTTTAATCCAATCCAGTGTTAATTTTTGTACCCTCCCAAGCAAGTGCTGGTGTTTATTGGGGTTTGGGGAGATGCCTTGGTTTTGGGCCTTTTTCAATTCTGTGCCTCGTAGTAATTAGGTGCGTTTTGCCGTTTTGGTTTTGCTGTGACTTTAGTACATGCGCCTGGTTTGTTCTGAATAAGGGGAAGGGGGTTTGGGCAAATTTTGGGCCAAAATTGTTTGGCGGTTTTCTCATGAATTTATCCTTTTCTGCTTTGTATATTAAAGAATATGTTTTGACAGGGGGACAAGATGATGTTAGTGATTATTAAATATTTCAATTCTAATATTGACAGGAGGAACAAGTTAATTCACTCGGCAATCTGTGCTAAAGACTTCTTTGGTTAATTGATATATTAAGGATGTTAAGAGTGGATTTGATATTTAACATGCTTGTAGGTATGTGAAAAATATTGGTGGCATATTTATACACTTTAAAACATTTAGAAAGTCCTGGAACAGGTGGAGTTCCGCCTCGATCTTCATTTGCAGGATCATGGTGTAAATATTACACAAACTTTGATGCCATGGGGACGTAAACGGGGAGAGTATGCTCCGCCCCCTATCTGTAGGGATACAAGTTTGGGTTCTAGTGATGAGAGGTTTCCTCCCAGTTGGCTAGGGGATTGGGAAAGAACTTGCCTGGCCAAGGTTTGGTCGATGGCGCTGTATTTCAGGGAGGCGAATTCTTCATAATCATGCTTAATTGTGAGTTTGGGTGCAGATATGGAAGATTTCAGGATTGCATATCTGTGCAGCTCGCAATGAATGCCACTACTAAAACCTCACACTTTAGCAAGCCATTGTTTATTGTATGAAAGGTTAAAAACTTTATTTGTGGGAATAAATGAACCTCATAGTTCCTGCGCATAACAGATGCGTGAAAATGCCAAACTGGTTGTACAGTGTCAACTTTAGTCTGCGGATAATATTAATAATGTTTTATGAAGCATCGAAAGAAAAACAAAATTATCCGCGTCTAAGTCTTGCCTCGATTCGGTTGGGCAGTTTATTCGCGTCTTTGTTATGTTTATATCATCGCGGGGGGGGCTTTGTGGCCACGGGCTTATTGTTAGAGGTGTCAGGCAGGTGTTCATTCGAACGGATTAACAGGGATTTTGCTTGGGTACATCGTCACAAAGCTATCTGTTTTGGTTGCGTGTGGATGTGAGGTCCGTTGTTCTAAAATCCCTCCCTCCCAAGTTGGGATGATGAGTAGTTTTCATTCATTTATCCTCATTTTTGATTTGATATAAATGTAATGATGTTGACTGACAGAGCTGTTAGTGATTTATTAATATTTCAATTTCAATATTGACAGGAAAAAGTTAATTAACTCCCTCGGCAATCGTGCTAAAATTCTATTGTATTAATTGATATATACTATTAAGGATTGGTAAGAGTGGATTTGATAGTGTAACATGTTGTGGTATATGAAAAAATAATTGGTTGGCTATTTATACAACTTTAAAAACATTTAGAAAGTCCTGGAAAGGTGGAGTTCCGCTCGGATCCCATCTGCGGATCATGTGTGAAATATTAACAAACTTAGATGCCTGGGGGACCGGGACAGATAACGGGAGGTATGCTACCGGCCCATCTGTTAGGGCTACATAAGGTTTGGGGTCTAGTTGAGTGAGAGGTTTCCTCCCACCAGTTAGGCGAGGGGATTGGGACGAACTTGCCTGGGCCAAGGTTTGGTCGATGCATGGTTATTCAGGGAATGTTCTTCCTAACTCATGTAATTGTGAGTTTGGGGCAGATTGGAAGGGATTTCAGGATTGCATATCTGTGCAGCTCGCAATTAATGCCATCTAAAAACCTTAAACTTTCGCAAGCAAGTTTTATTGTTATGAAAACGGTAACTTATTTGTGGAATAAATGCACTCATAGTCCTGCGCATAACAGATGCGTGAATGCCAAATGGTGTCCAGTTTCATACCTTTAGTCTGCGGATAATTGATTTTATTATGTCAGCAGTGATCGAGGGGCTTTTAGAATTGCCTACGAAAGTAGATCTTGTTCTTAATTTTGGCGGAAAGTGTTTGTGTCGTTACTGGGTTGCCATGGCAACGGCTCTGGCTCGCACACCCACCACCAACTTAATGGCAAACAAGCAGATTCTGATAGATGCGGACCCAAGCTAACAGAAAAACTGGGGGGGGGGGGTCGGTTATGTGCCCATAGCCTATACGGGGCAGCGCTATACATTTAATTCTTTTATTTTTGGAAATAACCTTTTCTTGAGGATATCTAGTGCATCATAAACAAAAATGAATGTGCTAGGATCACAAAATGCACCTTTAATTGGATGAGGTATTAGAAATGTGACTCTTTTTGGTTTTCTCTTGCCACAAAAAATTGTCTTTCCTTTAGTCTAGCAAAATAAAATATTGTCCCATGGGGTCCGTTTGGCGGCCATCTTGGATTGAAAGAGATCAGTCATATAAAGTGGTTCAATTTAGTTGAAAGGTATCTCAAATGATTGGTCTCATCATATAGAATCAGAAAATAATGTACTTTGGCATATTTGTGATATTTAGTTACCGAGATATGGGTGAAAATGTGATAAAGGTCATTGCACTTTTGATTCATCATTGTACAGGGGCAAAACTTTCAGACTGCATGGATCATGACAAATTTGGTGTCAAATTGTAGGTATGAGCATGAGCAATCCAGAAACGTGTAGTTTTCACTATCCAGGATGTTTAGGTAGGTGGTAAAATTCGGTTGTAAAGTTACCTCTTATCAAATTTGTATTGTTTTGTATGGGACTTAGGGACTACTCGTCTCTTTCCTCAACGATAACCCATAACAAACGATCAGAAATCGTGGAAACTGATTGCTTACGCTCATATCAACAATTTGACACCAATTTTGTCAAGATTGAAGCATTTTGAAAATTTGGCCTCCTGTACAATGACCAATCAAAAGTTCAATGACCTCAATCGCATTTTCACCCATATCTTGGTAACTAGATATCACAAATTGCCAAATTACATTTTTTCTGATTCCTTATGATGAGACGATTCATTTGAGACACTTTTTAACTAAATCAAAATACATTTTATAACTGATCCCTTTAGATTCAAGATGGCCGCCAAACCGACCCCGTGGGACAATATTTTATTTTGGTAACATCAGAATTCTTTAAGAAGATGTCCTAGAGATTCTAAAAATCATGTTAGAATTTAGTTTTAAGGGGGTGCATGGGAACCCATGAAATCTGCTAGACTACTTCCATTCTGGTAGAATTGAGCGCCCATAGTTTCGTTCAGTTACATAACGGGATTAAATTTTGCTTACCAATGGACAGAATAAATCTTAGCAACCTGATAATTGTTAGGAGGATTTGTTTTACTAGTTTTGTCAGCCAGGATATTGCAGCGATAGACCAATGGGACCATACATATGACCTTGCATAAGAGTCTGCAGAGAATATTTTGATGGTTTCTAGGCAATATTGATCTGCTGATTCAAAATCTTGATGATGCAACTTTGTCATTCTTGAGCATGTTTGAGAGAGGGAAGCTGATCATTTAATAGGGGTAAAATGTGTAAATGTTTCATACAGGTCTAGAATGTGTATAGGCACGTACCTCTAGTCCTATGGATTCAAAATATAGTTTGGTCAATCTAGGACAATTACTTTTAACAAAGTATGTTTATAATGGTTCTGGTCAGCATGTGTTTAATTTTTTAGAATTCAACTTCAACTTCAACTTTATTTCCATAAAAATCATATTACACAAAAGCAAATTACATAACAAAATTTATGGAGGAGTTGACCAAAAGGACAATAAGACCAGACTGGGGTCAACCCCTGAAAGTTATGTTACAAAATATCTTAAGATAAGGACAACAATCAACAAAAAAAACGATAAAACGGCTCAATGCACTATGATTCAAATTGAAATCAACAGCATATTACAGTATAAAAGTGAGGAACTGATTTGGAACTTTGTACATGTTTCCCCAAATTGTTCCACAGAATAGGACCGGGTGTTCGCACGGATTAATCAGTAAAAACTTTCTTATTTCTCGTAAGATTGTATTTGTTGATATTTTTCGTGCCATACTTGTGAATGTCAGATCATTTACTCAAAAAGCCGTTAAATGTACTCGGCAATTTGTTAATGGAATATTTGTACATAAATATACCAAGCTCTAGTTTGTATATATAATTTTTAAGGCGTTATCTGGTAAATAAGGGTACAGTATGGCTTCTGTAATGGCTATTTGATATTGTCCTCACTGCCCATTTTTGAAGCTTTATTAATTTATCTAGGTACGTTTTACAAGTGTTCCCCCATATTAAGATTCCATAATTTATGTTAGGCAAAATTAGAGTACAGTATAGAGAGTAAAGTATACATTCCGGTATAAAATGTTTTAATTTGTTTAACACCAATGTTCTTGAGATTGTTTTGGATAGATTATCAATATGACATTTCCAAGTAAGGTTCTCATCTATCAATACACCAAGAAATCTTGTATACTTTACTCTTTCAAGATCTGTGTTATCCAATGTTATTTTGTTTTCATTGTCATTACCAGTAGATACATTCCTCGAAGTGAGTTTCGGTGTACCCAATACAATGTAATTTGTTTTACTGGCGTTTACTGATAATTTAGTGGCTTTGAACCAGTTGCGTACTTCTCTTAGTTCTTTATTTAGAAACTCAATCTTGCTGGCAATGTCTTTGTACGAATACAATATTGTGGTGTCGTCAGCAAAAAAAAAAAAAACTAATACAGATGAAGTGTTACAAATATCGTTAATATAGAGTATAAATAGCAATGGCCTAATATTGAACCCTGAGGTACACCACAAATAATATTTCTTAGCTCAGATTGAAAAGCAGGTGTAAACAACTCCACGAAACCCATAATGTTCTAATTTATGTAGTAATATCTTATAATGGTGTCAAATGCTTTGGATAATTCCAAAAACATTCCAATTGTAGATTCATAATTTTCTACTGCTTTGGTAATTTTATCAACCAGTTGAATAATTGCCGTGGTTTGCTCGGAAACCAAACTGTTTTTCATTTAGTATTTTATAACTGTCTATAAAATCTATACAACTATTAAAGACTAATCGTTCAAGTATTTTGAAAAAACACGGTAAAACTGACACAGGACGGTAATTGGAAAACATTTCGGCATCATCTTTTTTATAAATTGGAGTAACTTTCTCAACTTTTAGTTTTTCTGGGACTACACCTGTTGGTATTGATAAGTTAAATGTTGTGGTAAGTGGGCGTACTATTTCGTTGGCGACTCTTTTTATGATACGATTACCAATGTCACCATGCCCTAAATTGATTGCCCTATTGTTCAGGACTAATATCTCCTGCCACACGGACCAATACCATAAATGAGCCGCCACCGACCTTGTGTTCGATCTCCTGAATACAGTCATCTCGGAGGTCTCACCACGTATTCGACGAACACTTTGTCTTCCATCTTGATGGTTAAGGGTGTAGCGGCTCTCGTCTATAGAGACAACATTTCGACAATGTCCGAGCTGTAATCTTCTGTGCTCCCTAGTCCAGCGAAGTCGAGCAACTCTCTGGTGAATGGTTAGGGGGTGGACCTTTGGTCATTCGTCTTGCTCGGTAACCATGTTGAAGCAATCACCGATTTACAGTTTGGCGGGAAACGTTGATTCCATAGTGTCTTCTCCACAAATGACTAAGACGGCTCGTTGGCATTTTTCGGGCTCTACGGCACAGATTAAAGACACTATCAGTGATTTGCTAAATCAGCAAATCGAAAAAATCATCAAAAATCAGATTTTTGCATGTATGTAACAAGTACAGGTATCATATAACATACCCTGCAAATGATAAGACCAGAAGCAACCTAATAAGGACAGAATCAGAGATTTAAGTCATTACTGTCCGTTCGGACACTTACTACAACACGTAATTGAATGGAGAATCGTATCTTGGAACACTGCCGTTTTCTTCCTTTTCTGTCAATTCTACAGCTGGAAAAGGTAACTTATGAGAATTCTACAGACTTATCCTTCACTTTGAAGCTATTTCTGCAAATTTCAATTATTTTTCAAATCACTGATAGTGTCTTTAAGCAGTAGGCGATCATCTTGTCTGGTAGTCAATCGTGGTCGTCTTGGAGGTTATTGTGGACTCAAATGACCGTAATCTGCAATATCCCGAGGAATCAGCGACTTTGGCTTGTTTGTACTCTTCCCGTTGGTGTGCAAGTTTTTGTTGTCACGGTACCATCCAACTCTAAACAAGTGGGCTCGTTTCACGCAGGTTTGGAGCAGGGAAAAGGACAAACAGCAGACGGCTGGCCTTTTATAGCTCCCAACAAAAGGCATTGTTATGTAATTCAAAATTGTGCATGGATTCACTTCACCTGGGTAGTGGGGACACATTATGTAATCATTCACCTACTCTAATATGATTATTGAGGCGTTCAAATAAAAATACGCTTGAAGATTGGGTCTGGAAAAAAATTATTCCAACTTTATGAGCAACAGTGTAGTTATGAACCCCTATAAAAGCGAAGTTTAACACGCTGATAATACGTACTATTTGGGACATAAATCAGAGTTACGAAGTAAAACAAAAACTTCTAGGTCTTTAAAATTCCACCGCCGTCAGAAATTACCACAGCATTACATACTTGCTTTTAGCATGTTTAGCTTGTCTGAAATAATCACTGAATTTGGTTGTTCAATAAACTCATTCGCATATTGATTTTGTTACATTAATGCGTGACAATACGCAAATTAAGAACTTTCTCCAGCCATATATTGTTAGTATCCAAAGAAAACTTGCGCTTTAATTAAGTCTCGTCACTATCTTTAAAGAAAATAAAAAAAAGTTTTGTACTATTATATTTTAAAAATGATTTTACCGAGTTATATGGAATTTTTTATTTGACAGAAATGCCTTATGAAAAGTTGCCAGTGGAATAAATAACGCGCTATCATAACGTGTCGGTGTGGGCGAACAATAAAAATACGTGGTAATTTCATCCTTATTAACATGTCATGCGAAACTATTGTCAAAGCAAGCAACTAACATAGTTTCTAATCATGTACCTATAGGCAGTGATACATTTGCGATTTAACCATCTTTCCGTGTTACAGAACTGGGATAACTTACTTCCTTCACTAAATTTACAAAATATTATGTTAACCAGGAAAAGGCTTATCACCATATGAAAAGAATGCTTATTATATAACATAGCCTATTACACTCTAACATAGCCTATTACAGCCTATTTGCTAGCAATGAAGAACACGTTGTATGTCCAAACCTATTTTTGCGCGAAGTACATTAAGATCGGACATGTCGAAACAGCAAAATCTTCAAAGATTTAAAAAGCTACTTACAGCAAGGTTTCATGCACTGACCACGTTCTGAATTATTGTGGCATTTCTTTGAAAAATTAGTAAAATGAAATGAAATGAGATGAAAAATCCGGCATGCTCAAAGGCACCATTTATATACCGTAGTAAATTTAACGGAAAAGTCAAACAGTTAGGTACTATAAACATGCCCCTTTGAACAGCCGTGAGTGAAGGGGACAATTTTTGTATACCTGTATCCAAACTAAACAATTTCAGCATATAATTTGCAATTTCCAAACGGGCGAAATTTTAACATCAATCTTATATATATAAAAAAAAACCACGTGGTATTTTATTACCTGAACTAAATTCCAGAAATTGCCAGAGGCTTCGGCCGTCGGCTCAGCTCCAACGGAACATCCGGGTCCTAGTATCATGAGCTTCGTAGTTGAGTCGTTGTACAATTCCCGATACATAGCTTCAACACTACGACCTCGATTGCACTGAAAAGCAAACACAACAAGACGAGTCCTTAAAAAGGACAATCTTCTGCATTTGAAGTGCACAAAGTTGTGAAATGAAACAACAAATTGAATTTTGAAACACAATTTTAGTTTGAAAGTTTAACATAATTACATAGAAAGTAAAAGTAAATATCAAATCATGCAGGAATTGCTATTATAATGAATATAATGCCAGGTATCAATCATAATGATCAACCTTTAATGTGAAACAAATGACATTCAATTCCGTGCTACTTTTTGTGGTACATCTGGTAAAATCACATTGCATGGAACTCCTTGTGAAACTTCAGACCCAATATAGTGCAAGCAGGGTATCTTACTATCACTTACCATGATCATCGAAATATGAAACTCTTACACTCATGGCCTAGTATCCGTAAAGCTGAACTGTGTAAACAATATATTATGTGCTGAACACAAATAAGAATTGTGTATCACTGCATGGGGATTTGGATTCAGGATTAATCTTCTTGGAAGAAGAAAAAGAAAAACTACATAAGGCCATTCTTCGAGATGTCAACCACATGACCGCAACTTCATTTGCCTACCATGACAAAACCAAATAATCTAGCGAAAGTGGAATCATTATTTTTGGTAGTAAGATTTTGTCCAAACCTATACCAAAAGAATGTTTCCACTTTCGCCGAGGATTGGGGTATGGTCATGGGAGGCAATTAAAGTTCGGTACTCGTGTGTAACCGAAGAATGGCCCACAAACACGTATTACTGCTTTTGAGAAATTCCTAATGTTTATTCCGATCTAGATTAAAAAAAAACAATACAAAACATTAATTAAAGGTCAAGGCCCATGAGTGTATAATTATTGATTAAATCATGAATACATCGTTGTTATTATATAACTCAGATCACTTGGGCACAATGCTCTTTTGTTCGTATATTCAAAGCAGGCGGGATGGCGCAACTTATAAAAATGTCAAAGAAATTAAAGCAATAAGGAGTGAAACCAACAAACCAATTTGGGTTCATTGATGGGTCGGTCATGGGTGTTCCCCGTAACCTACATACGACCTCGTGCCTCGTCGTTAGAATGCAAACAAATTCAGAAATAACCCTTTCAGTGGGTGATTTTCAACTCCAACGGTTTTTGGAATAAGAAATATTCCATGAATGAAAACATATAAAAAATTCAGAATTTTTCGTCAAGATTCGCCTTTACGTGTTAACCAATGACGACGTCTGAAGTTGGGACTTCTTGGGACGCCCTCCCTGATTCAAAGGGCATTTCGAGCCTTGGCGTCCATGCGACATTGAACCGTACGTAAGAATGAATTCGCAAGAAAATGTATGCATTCATTTAACGCGGACATCCGTCGTTCTAAAGCTATAAAAATATCCACTCTTGAGGTCATTTAGATTTTGGAATGATTTGTATTTGATGGCCTAAACGACATAACTCAGATGATTAGGTTTGCAAAGATGTTTTGTGTGTGGAGGCAAATAAAGCATCCTCCTGCATAGAGGATTCATTAAAAATGTGTGGCATCCTCAAAATACTTTTGAATTTAAAACATGTCTGTTGAATTTCCTTGAACATTTCAGTTCAATTAATCAAATTATTCTAAACAAGCAAAGTATGAAAAGATGTGTTTTCTTCAAAGGTATTTACACAGAGAGTTCTCTCCAAAGCTTAAAGGGATTAGCAGCGAAATGCGAGAGAATCGAACAATGTGGAAATGCAGTGTTTTTAAATTATAATTCAGGACTATAAGTGTGTTACAATTCCAAATAACTGATTTAATGCTAGAAACACCACCAACTAGTGAAAAAAATGAAGGATTGAGGAAATTTATACCGTCTCCCGCAAAAGAGACATACAGCGACGGCGTCTCAAAATCTCATAAAAAAGCTGATTGTGGTTTACGACAGTACAGAATGAACAAAGATCAATAATGTTGTATTTGAGGTCAACTGTATTGCTCATGGTGCACCAATATCACGCGTGTGAAAATCGGTGGATATTCACCGGAAAAGGCTTTTTTGATCTCACGTCGAAATTTAGATGGCAGTAATGAAATTACAGAATCAGAATAAAAAGTACTGCCGTGCCTTGAATAAAAGGATTCTTCAAGCCAACCACTTGCAGGTATGGTAGCAATCACATGCCAGTAAACAAAAATACAAAAATAGAATTTTTGATGATTTTTCGATTGTTTCGGATTAGCAAATCGTTGCTAATCCCTTTAAGTTCCAATATTTGTGTAAGAATGCGCCGATGATTTATCACGATGGAAAACTGAAATGAGCTGTTCACAGGAACATTATTTCGTGTCCCAAAGGACCACACTTTGCCCGCCAACACAAGTAATGTGTAGTCGTAACAACCTATATTGTTAACACTAAAAGTAACTCGTTTTGAGAGTCTTTTTGGAGAGAACTTTTTTTTACTTCAGCATTACAAGTCCAACTTATAACGTCTACCGTGGTGAACGTTCATTACGTTGTAATTTCGTATACATGGTATACAGCAAGTCTGGGAGTCTAACTTACCTCTGGCTTAAAACCAGGGTTAGTCCTACATGGTGGACCTTTTTCCTTTCAAAATACTCTGACAGTTAAATGGAAAGGTGGGCGTTTCGGCCCATCCATGAGGAATTTCTCACACCGTGTTAATACAAGCATGTTGGAAGGAAAAGGTTCCACTCTTGTTTTAAACCCAGTCTAAAAGTTTAGACCAGAAGAAAAGCCCCGCCCCCGTTAGACGCTTAAAATCTGCATATTATAATATTGATCATAATTTCAAAAACTGAAGGTTATTATAAAGGGTCAAATTAAGTTTACTATTCCAGTGTGTTATACGACTAATTGCTGGGTGGGCCAGTACTAATTAACTGGCCCAAAATTTTGAGAAATAGATTTACTGGGTGGGCTAACTTTAATTTCTAATTCCTGCAACAAGTTTCCTACTTATACCATTAACTCTAACATCTTAGACAACAATGTTTACATTGTTAAGAGAAGCGGCCTGGCGTTTCAGTTGGGTCCTTGATTACTTGATTCAGGTAATGCATAAATGCATATTTATTAGATATTACGTCGGATGTTCGTCTGTACTTTACAGTGTGGACCAAGAAATCAGGAAACACGTTTGACCTTGCTCTTGGTAATAAACCTACTTACTATGTAAAATGCATAAAAATACAATTGCTAAATAGTAGTTCACTTAAAACACAACAAATATAATCACATTGAAGAATATGTAATTTCGACCTATTTATAATCAAGGTTTCAACAATTGATGAATTTTGTGAATGATTGAAATGTTATCCAGCGTTCACTTAGCATCTGAAAAAATGAAATGACATTATGTGTACCCATATGGCAAAAGCGCTTTTAAGAATCTTTTCATTCTCTTGTGCGGTTAATTTTCAAGAGACCTGCACATTTTTGCAAATATTGCGCCCTCAGATTTTTCAAAATTGGTATTTTGCCTGGTTTAAAGCTTTTATATACATAGTCCTCACTGAATAATTAAAAACAACCAAATCAGCGAATCTTGGTAAAAACATGAACGATTTTTTAATAAAATGACAACTGACCCCGGCATACTTTATCAGCAGACGTCGAAATTGCGTGTACAACAGAAAACACACGCCAGAACTTGATTCCCACGTCTGCCACCCTGTTTTATTCATTTAATCGACACTCTTTGATAAAGTTACGGTAAATTTAACGTAGCCTCAAATTGATGGATGCCTTTATTCTCTTATTATCTGTTTTTTGGATATGTTTATATTCAGTATATCAGCCTCTCATACATAAACTGATGGAAAGGGTTTCACTTTAATTTTGAGTGGTTTTAGACTAAATTTTTCCCGGGAACACGATCCCACCGGCCGTTTTTTGTTGAAAAAATGTGCCCAAATTGCTTTTTTTTTTTCCGGGGGGGCTCCCCTTTTGTGGGGTCCGAAATTAATTTTTTCCAGTATCCCTTTGGCCAATATATTGTAATTTTGGTGTGCATTTATATGTTGTCAGCATGAACCAAATCGATTGCACTCATTTTTCAGAGTCAAAAATGGCTGCCGTATGCCCGAAAATCCACAATGGCGCCCAAAATTGCACTTTCTAACTAAATGAGAATATGACTCTGTGTACTAGCAGTTCTAATGATTTTAGTTGGGCAATTGGATGTGTTGTTGGGTACAAAGAATACAATTCTGGTGTTGTTTCAAAATTCAAAATGGCCGTCAATCCAAAAATTCCAAAATGGCTGCCATGAAATGATGCTAGTTGCCCAACTTAATAATCTATGCATAATACAAACCACCAACCCTTCGTTTGACTTAAGTGTCTGTTTTTTATCTCTCATGGATGCTTCTTGACATTGCAAATTTCAAAAGTTTTTGGAATTTTCCAAAATGGCTGCCGTGTACTTCAGAATATCAAATGGCGTCCAACATGTCACTTTTTTGACCAAATTATCATTTCACGGGTCATTGATGTCATTTGATTAGCTTGTCCCTCTGCAGTTGTAGCCCAATTATAGTTTTTGGACCTCTTCAGTAACAGTGTCTGTCTGTGCCGTGTTTAAAGGCATCCCGGTGCCGAACACTCACATATGAAATTTACTGGCTGTGAGGCTGGCGCTTTTCCTACTCGGTCGGCATTCATTGGACGAGGACGTGAAACATGGGGTCTTTGGTGAGAGACATCCTAATTGGCCCCCCAAAACGTGGTTTTCGGGTGACAATTTTGCTAAATCTTCCCCAAAATGGAGTCTTTGCGTGAAAGTTTTTGCAAATTTTCAAGAAAATAGAGGTCTTTGGGCAAATATTTCAAAATTTCCCCCAGTTCCCCCCCCCCCAAAACAAAAAAAATTGGCTCTCGTTTGCGGTACAGTGGTAAGATTGCCAAAAATGTTCTGTGTGTGAACCTTTTTCCAATTGGTTTCTTGGAGCGACAACCGATGCTGAAAAATTATGTCTTAAAGCCTTAAATATGCCTACTGTCCACCCCCTCCAAAGTGGGGTGTGCCCCCGTGTGTTGTCCTCCACTGATATTAAACATTGGCATTTATATATTCACAGCACATAAATGATTGCAACTGGATGAGTATTCTTGTTTCCTATAGTATATAAGCCAAATATTGTATTCTCATATCAGTGAACCAGTTTAACACAAATTCGAAAGGTGGTCATTTTGTGAATCCTCAGCCCGTTCCCCGACTTGCCTCAAAGTTGAGATTGTTTCATATCCCTAAGCCGTTGCCTAATATAGTTGTGTGTGTGCCTGATCATCCGTGCGAATTCAATCTACTCTGGAAGAATTCGCAATTTTGTATTTTATGTCCGAAATTACAACACATGGCAGCGTGATACCAACATTTGCTCAACACATCAAAACGAACTGTCCGAATCAACTGGAAAGTTTTGAATAATCTTCTCGCGATATCTAGCAACCAGCAATTTACATTTAGCAATGTTATCATATATAGCAATAACGATCAAAAGATTAAGAAAACAACATCGCACATAATTTTTTTGCTAAATTAATTTGTCTTTGGATGGCATTTTTGAAAGTTTTCTGTTACGTCCACAATATTATATTTTCTGACTTGTGGCCCCCCAACAAATAATCATTG
The DNA here is from genome assembly GCA_023653785.1 of Ophioderma brevispina. Taxonomy (NCBI): domain Eukaryota; kingdom Metazoa; phylum Echinodermata; class Ophiuroidea; order Amphilepidida; family Ophiodermatidae; genus Ophioderma; species Ophioderma brevispina. Next base: position 23,866 of record JAMKCH010006736.1, on the reverse strand, counting down.
TTTGGCGCCACGGGTAAACATCCATTAGGAGGGGTGGACGACACAGTAAAATTAACTCATTTTGGTTAAAAACCCCTAAATTTTGTGTAATTTATTGCGTAAAACCCCTGTTTTTCCTAATTTTGAAAGTCTCGGGGGGCAAGCCGCCACCTGCGCTGGCCACCTCCTGGCGTCCACCCCTTCTGAATCATTTCTTGTTTTTTCACTAGCATATAATGTAGTACTTACCCACCCTGCAACTCTATCGCACGTCACACTTCAATTTAAAAAAAGGTCACACACCACCTGTAATTCAAAGACCCATTTTTTTGGAAAATTTCCACAAATGCCTCTATTTTTTATAGCAAATGTTTGTATAAAGCTGACCCTAGTCGTGTTGTTATTTTTTGTCCGTTACGGACAGAAAATACAAATGCAAATTGTTTCTTCCAGAGTATTGATTTTGTGTAGACCACACACACTCTACTTAAGGCCAACGATTCAGGTGATCTAAAATCTCAACTTGTTTAGGTATTTAAAGTCGGTAACCCAAGTGTTGGCCTAGTGGTTAGAGCGTTTGCCTCACAGTCGGAAGGTCGCGGGTTGGAATCGCTGGGCGGGTCATACCAAAGACTTGTTACCACCCTCTTGTCATACGCATCATCATATTTAAGCATGGAGTAAGGGAAAACACCGGAGCTACCATATAGAACTAACCCCTTGTAGCTTTCGCTGTACTTGGCAAACGCATTGCACAGGTTTTACTGGAAAGATAGGCCAAACGCCTTCCTGGCGCGCCATTTTTTTACAGGGGCCAAGAGGCTGAGGATCACAAATGCAACCTTATGCTTTAATTAACTATGGTCATTGATATTAGAATAATGTTTGGCTTATATAGGAACAATAAATACGACTTGTGCAATCAATTTTATTTACTGAAAATATATATAATGCCATGTTGATATCAGTAGTGTCGATAGGCCTATGTAAGGCTCTTAAGACCCCACATTTTCAGCATCGTGGTCACCCAAACCCCATTTTTACAAAACCGTTTCACAGCCAAATCCCCCTTTTTTTGCAAATCTCTTCCACTCTTACACAAAGAACCCCAAGTGTTTGAAATTTTGAAATTTTTGCCCAAAGACCTCTTATTTTTTTTAAAAATTTTGCAAAACTTTCACCCAATACCCACCATTTTTTGGGGGAAGGCTTTAGCAACATTGTCCACCCCCCAAAACGCCTATTTTCCGGGCATTTTGAATGTCTCTCAACCCAAAAACCCCCATCGTTTTGCACTCCTCTGTCACTGGGTTCCCTGATTGGGAATGCGCCGCCTTACACGTATAAATTTCATGTGATGTTCCAGCATGCACCCGGGAGGCTATATAGCACTCGCGCACGAAAGACCTGTACAGTGTACTGAGGGGTCAACCTTGATCTACACCTGGGGGCATACTCCCACTTTGGAGGTGAACGCGTAGGCCTATATGTAGGCCCTTAAGACCCCCCCATTTTCAGAATCATGGTCGCCCACAAGAGCCCTTTTAACAACAAAAGTTCACGCCAAAGCACCGCCATTTTTTGCAATTCTTACCACTGTCACCGAAAGACCCGAATTTTTGTAGGGAAGTTTGAAATATTGTTGCCCAAAGCAAATTTTAGGAATGATTTCGCAATATGTCAACCACTTTTTGGCAATTCGGATGTCTCTCACCCAAGACCTGGCTTGTTTTCACGTCCTCTTCCGAATGCCCGAGTTAGGAAGCGCCAGCCTTACACCCATATAATTTCATAGTGAGTGTTCGGTCAACCGAGAGGCTATAACACTCGCGCAACTAAAGACACTGTACTGGAGTGTCAAATAATTAATTGGCTACCACTGCAATGGCAGCTGATCAATTCTGCTGTAGAAGTGCCACGTAAGAGGATTTGTTTCCTCCCTCAAATCGGTCCAAACAATACAACAGGGCACCGGACAAAGAGGTTTCTATATAGATTTAACAAGTGGCAAAACGATTACGTAATCTTTGGAAATACACCGTCTCGCATGTTTTGTTTGTGCCGACCACAAAGAATTCATAGAGTACCAACAATTAATAGAAAGCATGGCTGCCTCCGCTTCTTGCTTCTCTTCCACAATCTGTGAGTGCCAAACACCAACGCTTTGCCATATCCACCTAATCGGTAATAAGACCCCATACAAATTAAGGTATGTGGTTAGAGGGTGGCCAGGTGTAATCTTAGTGTACCTGGATCATTGTGCTCAGATACCTTTTTCCTCATATGCAATGGCGCGCTTTAGGTGAAAAGATGTATTCATGAGTCGGTTTTATGTAAATCAAGACGAACTGATAATGTCTTCATTCGTTGTGTGCCATGGGTAGGACAAATTTAACCCACTCAATAGCACCGAACTCAAACAACTGATATTTTGCGGATTGTTGTACTGCTTTACATTATGTGTTATAAGTCCCCCAAAACTATATAATTATTTCGTGCAATCTTCAAAATGTCAGCGCCCATCACGGACGGACTGGGTTATTGATGGGTTTCCCCCCGTGGTTTTGGGACCGCTTGCTGGGCCACGAATCCTATTACTGTGGCACTTCTACAGCGATTTACATCCAACTTACCCGTTGACCTGATCATTGGAGGTCCAAAGTGAGATTTTGGACGCCATTTTGATTCTGATGTACACGGCAGCCATTTTAGAATTGAAAAAACTTTTGCAATTTGCTGATATTCAAGGAAGTAATCTATAGAGATAAAAAAACGTACACTTTGTAGATTTCAAAGGAACGAAGGGGGGTGTATTAATGCCATAATTATACTGTGGCCACATTATGTGTCATTTCATGGCACCATTTTTGGGATTTTCTTGTGTTTGACGCCATTTTTGAATTTTAAACAACAGAAATGTATTCTTTGTCCCAAACACATCCAAATTGACACTAATTCACTAAACTGCTAGACATACACACAGTGTCATATTCTCCTTTAGTGAAAGTGGTAATTGCGGGCGGCCCTTTGCAATTTTCTTTGCATACGGCAGCCATTTTGGATTTTGAAATGATTGCCAATCGATTTGTCCATGGCTGAAACATAATAAATCACCATCACAATTACAATAATTGTGCCATCAGGATACCTGACAAATAATTTCCGACCCCACATGGGAGCACCCCCCCCGGAACAAGCACTTTGGGCACATTTTTTCAAAAACGGCCGTGGGATCGTGTTTCCCCTGAAAATTTTAGTCCAGAAACAAGTGAACACCCTGTCCCCATCCGGTTATTCTGAGAGAGGCTGACTATATCTAGTGAGGCCAGTTTCTGTGCGGGGCGCTTAACATCAAGTTTGTCTGGCACCCCTGGTGATTTATTTTCCAATATATCAACCTTGAAGGGTGTCCCCCTGATGAAGGACCCGCTATGGAGACCAGAAACGCGTCTTGCTAGCTGCTTGCCCTTTATCAGCAACATACTAAACAGGGTGTTTTAAAGTTATCATTTTCGATTTTGTGTATTTTGGTTTTATCCACGGCTTTTTAATGCCTATATTAAATTTTATGTAATTTGTCTTGTTCAAAAGGATTCTGGTTGGTAAACTTCGATATGGGTTAATTGGCAACTAGTTGTTAGGCTTTATCATGCTGAACGAATTTACCACTTAAGAATAAGGTATGATTTTGGGAACCGGTACACTCTTTACGACGAATTGAACCCCAGAGTGATACCATTATTTTTAAGTGAAACGGGCCGGAGGCCGAGTTCTTCCACCAAACAATATGGTTGTCCGCCCAGGGTTGGGCAGCTTCGTGGTGTAAAGAGAGTAGCCGGTGGCTCAATCTGGCATACTTTATTTCATCTGTAAAGCAGGCTTTATCATTTAAGTGGTCAGGTCGGTTTACCTCATTTCGCGATTTGTTTACGGCATTTAAAAGGGGGGATGACAGGAGGGGGGCAATGGTAAAGTACTGCCACCACCACTGACGTTTAATATTGCAGCTCTATGCCACCCACCCAGTGACAAAATCGAACACCCGTTGAACGCAAACGAACATACGCAACAAGCCGCAACATTGGCAGGCGCGCGCGCACGTAGCAAAATGCGGTATGACGCAGCGCTTCCACCTAAAAATAACATCAATACGCAAGGCGTACTACCTTGGTTCAATTAACGAATTGAACCCAGCATCAGCCAATGAAATTGCTTTAACATTTTCACAGCTGTTTAAGGAATCTGTAAATATTCAACTATTTTCCAAGCCACCCGAACTTCAAACAAAGGTCTGATGGGAGATAAGTAATGATTTTTTTATCTAATATAGATCTATTCAAAGTTGTGTGACAGGTAGCATGTCACACGTATACTTTCCGTATTTAAATCAATACAATGAAACCAAAGGAATGGTTTAAATTTTACATCATTAGATTCAATTGTAACTTCTAATAGACTGGGTACGTATTCTGTTTTAACTTCCCAATATGATTTTATTTCTTAGACCAAGATAGATCTAAATAGTAAATAAACTATGTTCGTCTAAATGGACAAATTCCTACTCGGTTTTGGCAGGTTCCGTTCTGTACCCGTCGCCCACTCTAAAAATTTGTTCTATATTACCCCCGTTTGTAGCGGTATCTCTTCGTTGGTACGCACATTCCTTGCGGGGTCTGACGGTGGGAAATGCTCGTAATGAACACACATTGAATCCACAGATCTTGGATAGTTATCCTCGGGAAAGTCTGAATGATGTCCAAGGAGGTTCTAAAATTTTATAGCACTTGTATTTAATTCCAAAACTCTGCTCCACTGCATGCAAGAATGAAGTATTGAAGTGGAATTTTATTCATTTGTATGCACTAATTTTTTATAAATTGGGTATTGGCCTATTCCTCCTATGCTACAAGAAAATCAAAAATCAACGAATGCATACTAGCCATTACGCGACTGCTACTGCGGACGTGTGTGCAATCAAACAAGCTACCTAATTTGCATAAAAATTCGGGATTGGTTGATTTTGAATCCAAAAAAACCACCAAGCCACGCGGAGACGCAACGCAAGGGCTCGTTGATCATCAATTTGGAAGTCTCTCGTTCATTATGCCACAATCAAGTTAAATGTCTTCGAATTGCCGTGAAATAGAAAGGCTAGCACAACGAATTCATCGCCAAGCTAGGCCCAAGTATCCCTGACACCAGAGCCAAGCATACGAACAAATGCCCCAGTTGACCTGCTCTTCATAAGCTGTTATGATTGTAATGTAGGTAGGGGGTTTTTTATTACTTCTTTTGCCGGCTGCATGTGGAAACTGCGCATTTGCTTAACTTTCGGTCGTTTGAAAGTTTGGGGAAGACGGTTTGAAGGTGTTTTCTTGTACTTTCAAGGGTGCCGAACAAGATTTTTGGTCCAACCTCTGGGAATGGGGAACTCTCGCTATATTGCTTTTTTTTTTTTTTTCAAATGGCCGCCAAAATTCAGAACATTGCATATTAAAGCTAAACCCAGCTATCTAATAGTTAGTATGAAATAAAATGTCTATGAAATCAGTTGCTGAAATGGAAAACATGCGACCCTGGCCCTCTTATACACTCTGCAAAAATTACCCATTTTTGATTAAAAATGACACAACATTTACTGTTGAAAAATTTTAGTCAAGTTTGAGTAAACTTTAGTTATTGTTGCGAAACCTTAGTCATTGTTGGGTAAAATATAACTCAGTTTGTGTATGATTTACTAAACTTTGACTAAGATTTTACTCAACATAAAGGGTTGTGACCTTTATTACTCAACATTTTTGGAGTGTAGCTGACGGAAGAGTTCTATCAATAAAATAATCGATCATTTATATAGAGAGTATAGTATTGAGAGTTCATACTCCACAGACAGATGTAAAGAGTCCCAGAAAACATACTTTTTGGAGTAATTACAAAATATGTCCATAGTGATCAATTTCAAGATATGAAAATGAAGTCAATTGGTTGTCGTTGTTTTGTTTTGCAGACATTTTGGCTTTCAGAAGATGGAAACAGGTATATCTGTAAGTATTCCAATTAAACTACGAAATGCCCAAAAAGACCACCACCATACCAGCCAATGCTCAAATCATGCATACATTGTAGTCGACTTCGTCTCATTGTAATGCTGCTTTCTTTTTCCAATTGTCATGCTGATTTTAAATGTTCAACTTTATTTTTTTTTAAATGGACGTTGTTGACTACACACTCGCCTCCAGTGCTCGATATATTGAACACACACGGAAAAAGGATTATAGATTGGCGAATTAACCTTTAATTCAGACAAATTTCCGAAAAATTAATGTATGAAGGTATTTGACTAAATGACAACTTAAATATATCTGTCATATATCAACCTAATTGAACAAATATGATGTGGAAATTTAATTCGTATGATTAAAATAGCATATGTATAACAACAAGTTCGTGCCCTGAGGATGAGCATATTGCTTATGGTAAAATCCCATAAATTTTCCTATTCCAGCGATCGATTTTATTTTAATTCATTACACATAATAGTTTTGCATTTTCTTGTACCCTACAGACTAAGACATGCTGTCCCTCGTAAGCGAACCTTACAGCCAAAACCGATATTTAATGCGCGGTATCGTCTCAACAACATCTTTATCTTCGTACACATCAATAGAAAAAATAAATATTCCCACCCAATGAACGTTCACAATATTTCCTAAGGGCAAAATTTGGTCACACTGATATAATTTCAGGTAGAAATAATAAATGGAAACTGAAGTGTTGGTAGTATTATGTCTTTCCACATCGCCGTGTAATTCGGTATTGTGCCTTAAGTTACATTTCGACAGGTATACATATTTTAGTTGATGGCGGCTTCTTAAAACCCATCTTCTTTTTGGTACAATTGCCGGCTTGATTGATGTACGTACACATCAGTGGGTGTCACGGCTAGATCGCTACAATACGATTTTTCTTTTTTGGTTTCAATTATTATCTTCTGTGCATTACTTAGTCAAGGATTTCCCTGATTTTGGAAAGAAATGTGTGTATTTTGTGAGGAATATTGTCATTTTCTATTTTATAACAAGACACTCTGCGTGATACGTTGCCTCAGGGTTCATTTTGTTATTGATTATCGGGGTTTTTTTGGAGATGGGTTTTTTGGAGGCTTCGGTCGAGGTGCGTGTTAAGGAAACGTAATGCTCATTAATCATTATATAAAATCAGATATGAGTTATCTTCAACACACCAAAAGAAAGGTATTTTTAAATTCATATTAATATACCAATATCGCAGTTAAAGGTGCGTGTTCCGATCGTCTTTGGGACCCCCCTGATTTACCCGGAAGTAGTATCGACTTTGATATCAGTTGAAAGGCTGTATTTTTCTCATTGTTGTCCTGAAATTTGAGCCCTCAAATCCATTTCATTCCCAAGATATAAACAAAAAAACCGCCGTTTTACTGGTTAACCATCAATATTAGCACAGTAGTGAATAGGGCTTTGCAACATGCATTATTGCGTCTACCGTCAAAACCGCAAGTTTGTTTCCCACGGTACTTGATGAGGTGTATGTGCAAGTGCCAGGCTGTCATATCAAGTAGAGAATACAATACACATAAATCGGAACAAGCACCTTTAAAGGTGGGTGACCAGATTGACAACCTCGCTTCATCTCTTCAAATTTGAGACTTTGGTATCAGATGGTATCATATTTCTCTCATAATCCCAGAAAAAGTTTATATGCATGAAAATATTTTCTTTACGTGGTATGAACGAAAAGGTACCCCGTCCTTCGCAGGGGACGTTCAGCCGTCGATCCTATGTACAGAGAGTCGTACCTGTGCATGCACATCGCAGTCATTGTCAAAAAGAGTAGGGTGATTACCCCTGGCTGTCTCAATTCCATCCCGGTAAATGGACCCCAATGGAAATAAGCTTCCTGTAGAGGCTTTCTTGGGTTATCCAAGATATTGTCCAAATAAATCAAATCCTATGGAACTCTACATATGACATTGCTGTTTCGGATAAGATGTTAAATTAAATCCTTTGTTTTTTACCAACTTTTTTTATACAACTGTTGGCAAGGCCTCTGATACCATATGTAAAAATATCGTGATTTATATTATCAAAGGCTTTACTATCAAGAAAAAGTGCCAATGGTATGGGGTTTTTTGTCAAGATTTTGGATCTTACAGTAAAGCTCATTAACTATCATGGTGTAGATCTTTTAGGCCTAAAATCAAATTGATGAGATGTGAGTAATAAGTATTTTAGTATGATATATTAAAATATGACTGTAAACATTTTCCAGAGGTTTGTAGATAGTTGGTAAAATCGAACGGGCTCCATTGAAGTGTCTATATACGGTATGAGGCAAAATATGTTGAATCCACAAAAGATTTTTGTAAGATACCTCATACTGCCTTTACGCATTGCTTTTTATACTGAAGTCTAATAATTATATCAATACAATGAGCATATTTGATTCCTTTGACTATCTGATTTAAAAGAAAACGGGATTTGCAATAAGCGGGTCTTCAATTGTGCCACCTCCCAATGAATTCGGCAGTCCTTGTAGGAATAAACAGCATTTTGAAGTATGCTGTGGTGGCAGAATATTAAATCCACCCACATGAAGTTAGTATCTTGATATTTGGGGGGAAAAGACTGCTTATGGCTTTATTGTGGGACTCTTTTGAGGTCTTTATAATGAATTTCACAAGGGTATTATTATAACCATTGTACTCTCACTTTATTGAACAACCCTAGTGTATTTTCCTTCAACACTTGTTATGGTCACAAAAAGAAAACTATTTGTATACGGGTATACATGTATACAGCCTTGTATGTGTGGATATATTTAGAGGTATGAATTTGTACATGCATGTAGATGTTGCCCAGTTTATATATTTATTATTATAGTGTAACATATTTAATTTGTAAATGGAGACTATTGCTGCAACAAAATAAAAAAGCATAAAAAAATAGTTGTTACAAGAAAATGTTTGACCATTCTCTCCATTTCTTTTGAAAGTCGTTTAATTTCATATTGTTTGTTGCGATATATTTTCTGGTGCTATAGTAATATTTTGCTTCTTTTTAAATTCCCGAAAGCTTTGGTTTTTTCCAGCAACTCTTGCTTTATATATATGAAGCTTACCCAACACTAACATTAAGCTTTGTACTGGCGATCTATTAAGACCAAATATTATTGAAAGAGGTGTAACATCAAAATTAATACTGGCAGGTGTACTCCCATTGATCCACTCTTTTATTTGTGTCCAGAATGTTGCGGAAGCATGACACCTAACAAAGAGATGTATCAAAGTTTCACTTTCCTCTTTACAGAAGGAGCAAAGGTCACCTTGTCTAATTTTCATTTTCAGCAACAAATTGTTAGTAGCCAATATCCTGTGTATTATTCTATATTGAAACCACCTCAACTTAACGTCATTTGTAAACTTAAAATTTTGCTCGAAGATACCTTGCCAATCACCTTCAGTAACATTGCCATTTATCCGAATTCCTTTGAAATGTTTGAGAATTATATTTCATCAAGATTGTTGCAGTATTGGCGTTATACAAGTAATAATTATGGAAGTTACTGAAATAAATTATCAGGGTTGGCAAAACCATTTAATGACGAAATTAATTGTCTATATTGATGGAAAACACATAAATATACCCCCTGCAGAGCAAAAGATGGATCAAAGGGAGAAAAAAAAAAAGCAAAACAAAAACCAACAGCACAAACCTAAACACAATACAAAACAAAAATAGAAAAAAGAGAAAAATCAAATAAAAAATGAACAAATTAATAAAACAAAATTGAAAATAAATTTTGCAAATAACTAAAATAAACAAATAAAATAGATGGATAAATAAATTAAAATAAGTATATTAAAAATGACAAATTGTTGAGAATGATCGCAGTCTTTCCTAACATTTGCCTAAATGATTATTATGGTATATTTGACTAATCCCTATGTGTCAGTTACGCTTCATCAACAATTGTCGGGGTAGGGTGAATCCTCTGAAATGTGTATAAATAGGCACCAGGTGCAATAGAGGTAAATAAGAAAATATTAAAAACAAAATAAATCTTACCGCACTGTCTCCAGGTATGAGAACAAGACGATAGCCGGGAAGGATACTGCTGTTGCTATTAACATGATTAACCGCCATCTGTGATGCAGCTAGGATGGTGTCTCCTGCAGGCCAAGAACCAGTAAGAGGGTATAACCCCAAAAGATAAAGAGGCACTTCGGCGAACACTGCTTCGCAAAAGTAAACCAAGAAGCACGCTGGCCATAGCATGGTCATCATATCTTTGCTCTACGCGACTCAAATGATTTGCACGTATCACAGCTCCATGTGTACATGCGTTTCTTATTAATGTGTTTTCCATACAATCTAACAATCAAATCAGAGGAAACGTGCTGCTTTTATCAAATTGCTGATGTGACGTGTATGTTAATTAATATCTAACACGCCTCAGACGTTTCACTTGGCATCTTTCTTTTTGAATGATATTGAAATTTCAATATGGTTAAAAACACCAATGGTTAACGCTATGGACAACGGGTGAAGTGAAAATTTGTGTCGTATGAAACACATGTATATAAGTGATATCTAAACTTTTGTATATACACGTGTCTTGAAATAAACATCTGATAGAAGAAAAATATTTATAGCTAGATGTAAATAGCAACCCGATGTTGGTGTTACCGCGCGAAGCGCAAAACTTTTCCCTTATTCCGTTTTCAAGACCCATTTTTCTAATGCGTAGTTTAATAGATAAATATTTAAATCAATATTTAAGTTCGATTATTTTGGATTTAACATCCAAATGGATATTAGACCAAATGGGTATTATTAGACCAAGTAGATATTAGACAAGGTGGGCATTAGACCAAGTGGATATTAGACCAACATGATATTAGACCAAATGGACATTAGACCAAATGGATATTAGATCAAATGGATATTAGACCAGATGGATATAGACCAGATGGCTATTAGACCAATTAGGTATTAGACCAAATGGATATTTGACGAAATAGATATTAGACTAGATGGATATTAGACCAAAGGATATTAGACCAAATTGACATTAGACCAAATGGATATTAGATCAAATGGATAATAGACCAGATGGATATTAGACCAGATGGATATTAGACCAGTTGGCTATTTGACCAATTAGGTATTAGACTAAATGGATATTAGACGACATGGATATTAAACTAGATGGGCATTAGACCAAATGGATCTATAGACATATTGGTTGTTAGATAAATTTGATGTTAGACTAAGTGGTTATTAGACAAATTGGTATTAGATAATATGGTCTTAGACGAATTATTGGGATTAGACCAGATGGCAATAAACCCGTCATAAGAGGTCCCAATTTTGGTTTATCTCTACAGTGATATGATATGAATTTTGTCAAAAGAAGTTGATATTTGATGTAGTCCAATAATTTCATGATTTGACCAAAAACAAATTGCAAAAGAAACAATTTTGGTGTTAATATACTGTAATTTACTGTGAAATTGTACAAAATAATATATTTAAAATCAGTCAAAATCAACCTAGTGGAACATGTACGTTTGTACAGGAGTAAAAAAATTAGAACTGTTTGAATGATTTAAAAGATGTACCAATTTATTGAGCTAGTCCTAAGGTTTAAAAAGGTAGAATTTGCCATATCTATGAGCTATAGTTTTAGTGCAATAGGCACATAACCGTTAAAGGTTATCCCGGGGTTAAATATACAGAATGCCCCGATTTTAATCGATGTGGTAGTAAATTGTTCAGTAACTTTTTCGAGGTAAATCGGGGGACGAGGTTGTGGATCACGAAATGCCCCTTTAATAATTTTTGTTTGACCGTTCTATATAAGGATTACAGAGTTATGATTAGAGACCTCCCATAGACCCTGTTTCCCCAGTCACATTTTGCATTCCGATTATGCAACGAATATCATTGATGGTGCAACCAGTATATTTTAGGCTTCTGTACCATTAGACGAATTTGATACCATTTTGATAACGAACGGACAAATTCCATTTTACGAAATTATACGTAATGTCACTTTGGAATAGTAAATTTCAGTTAATAAGTACTTCCTAAAGACACCTTTAGGCCATGGGATCAAAGACAAAAAGATGTTCGGAGAAGAACTTTGGTTACGTATATCTTCGAAGTAACTGAACTTTGCGGTGATTAATAGTAGATATTATAAGTTGCACATTTCCTTCAAATGAATAAAATGTCATCTCATTTTTCCCAGAATATTAGTAATCAGCGGATGTACATCATACTACATTTACTCTAGCCAATAATAGTGTTGTTGATATCTATTAAATCTGTTCGGTATGCAGAGGACAAAGTACTTCTCATGTCCTTTTTATCTGGATCTGCAGAGCTATTGTTATTGTCCATGCAGTTGATAAGATTTCAGGTGTTATCACCAGCCCAATTTAGATAAACCTTGAACTTCTACTGTGCATTCAAATAGCTTTGACCGTATATTTCATCATTTATTACAAAAAGAAAATGAAGATGAACAAACGTCATGAAAGAAAAGTTGTTTTGCTAACTGTGACCTAACATCTTTGTGCAAGAACCATAATCCATAACTTGCTGCGTAACCCCTCTATTCAATTGTCCATGTTCAAGGAGAAATCGAAAATCATTGGTATTCACCGATGTATAAGAAACACGGGTAAACCGGTAAGTAATCTCAGCAATGTATACGGTGACCATATGCATGCATGCATATAGGTCGCTGGATACACCTTGTACTTTTGTATTTATCTATAAACAATCAAAATTGAATAGTTTTTCAGCATAAGTACGGACCTTGGAATGTTGGCATACTTTTTTTGTGCTCTCTTAGGACCATTTAAGTACAAACAAGTTTGAAACTCGGGCATATTCCTTGGAAGCAACCATCTTATTAATACAATGTTAAAGTACTTAACAATTAACTGCATAAAGGGGGGGGGGGTAGTTCATAGGACCCATTTTTTGTTTTTCGGCCGGCGTTTTTAATAACGCTGCAATATATTTGGGTTTATATTTTTTGTATTTGTCTAACTTTTAGTTGCTCTTGCATTGTGCAAAAAAATTCAAATCCATCGCGGCTTTTTGCGTTAATTAGCATGGGTCCCTAGGAGCCCCCCCCCCCCTTATGCACTACAGGAATGCCCATGACCAAAATTAAATATCTTAATAGAGTTACTGTGATGCTGATCTTTCCATATGCATCCCGAGTGCATAAACAAAGCAACATTAATCAAAAAATTCTGGATAGTAGTAAGGCATTGGTGTCAAACAATATTTCGTATAGCGGTTTACTCGAGGAACCTATGGTAAATTAATACAAGTAAACCTAAAAAATATAAAATGGCACGAGACATTTCTATTGTGCTTAATATGTTTAAATATATTCATCCTTCACCAAGTAAAGGCAATCAGCAAAGTCTAGGTGAATCATTCCGTAGAAAATGCAGAAACAATAGGTCTTGTTCGCACATTTTGACGCAAAATTAAAATCAATGTTTTGTCCCTAATTTTCGTACTGAACATTTTTTTTCGTTTTATTTCAAAATTAATTGTTGATTCCTTTGACTCCTTCTAACATGTGGTGATTTCATCTAAAAATTTCCTTTGGGAAAGTGGTTATATAATGAAAGGGTCCATAGGAGCCCCCTTATTCACTAACGGTAATGCAACCCCTTAGCAGATTAGTGTTAAACATTCCCTTCCAAATGTATACATAGAATTTTCACAAAACATTCTATTTTTTGGTAACTGGAAAACCATACAATCTATCAACTGTCTATCGTAGTGATTAAAAAGAATGCACTAGAAAGTACACGATTCATTGCATATCCGTCAATTAAAGTAATGCATTTGGGGCATGTGATCATTAAATCTTTTGTTCATTTTTCGACTTGAAAAACTGCAAATAAAACGTTGCACTTAAAAGACACTGACGTAGTACTTATTTTTAGGCACAATCTCACAACGGATTTTATACAATTGCCTCTCGCCTTTATTTGCATATTTGAATTTATATTTTTTTCGACTTCCTGCATGTTGTTCTGTACTGAAGTGGATTTACCTGGATTTGTTTTATATCGTATTAACTTGGCCAAATATCCAAGATTTCCGTTCTATTTTCGCAAGGAGAATGGTGTGTTTAACTATGACTAGCTCACGATTGAACGAAAATAGCCATTTCGAGGTACTATGCCACTGACAATACCAGAAATACAATACCAGACATGCCCACATCTTGCAATAAAAAGCTACATCGTGTAAAGTCTGTTGCCAGCTGTTATTTTATGAATGCAATAGATTCAAGATTCAATTTATTCAATAGGTTTATATATGACTATAAATTATTGTACATAATAATTTCATAATAGTCAACATTTGTAGTTAAAGAGACATGAGGAGATTTCCAGAAAGAAGCGCCCCCAATTTTTTTCGAACCCGGTTTTTTGGCATATTTGGAATGCTTTCCAATGTATTAGATCACACCTGAAGTGAATACGCCGTATTCATGTAATAATATGATGATTAATACTTTCTGTCGTGCACGACAGAAAGTCAAAGCACGGTGTTCTATGGGGACAATTACGATAGTCAGCCAAGTTAAAACAAGGTTTGATGTTTTCTTTTGTACTGTTTGTCAATAATTCTTCGAAACGTTCTTGGTAGTGGTCTACAATGGATCTGATGCAATTTGGCAGAAATTCGTATCCTAAAAAAAATCTCATCTGTCATTTAACCTTACTTTGCCTTGTCTAGGATGTCTCGTCAAACGTGGGACGTTTTATCCCTCATCATGAATCTTTCCAAATGGTTATATCTTGGTCAGTCTTGTCCAAGTTGTTCCTAGTAGTCTGATGTCCTTCGCCACGCTCTCGTCTACCGCGATTCTATTGCCAGTTTGGTTGCCAATCTAAAATTCTTTTTTGTCACCTGTTATCACTGAATCGTGCAATAAGGGGTAAAGTTTGTAAGGGGCGGACAAATTTAAAATGGTCCCCTTTCTGTTCAATGTATTACCATCGTTGCGTCATACCATAAGGATTAAAAAAGTATAGTTTTCCCTATCTAAGACTTATGGTTAATGTGAAATGGAAATAACGGGTTCAAGGTCATACTGGGGGGTCCAGAATGCTCCGATTCTTTCAATGTTGTTTGTGTCCGTTTGTTCGCCTTGTTTATGAAACTGAAAATACATAGTCAAACAGTTCAAGTAATTGCCTTGCATAGTTATAGGGCCTCATTATGACAGATTACTCTAGGGTTCTAGGAATTATTAATGGGCTATGGTCAATATTAAAACAGAGTGAGGCACAAGACCTAGTGCCGGGAGCTTAAAATACCGTTGCCAGCACCTTTATACACCTTAGAAACATGTAAGTGCCTGCAACTCTACATGTTTGTGCGGGATTTCCCCAGTTGATTTGGGGGGGGGGATTTCTCCTCCCTCTGCATGGGTGCTCCCTACCTACTATACCTACTTTACTCCTTTCCTCTCTATCATACTTTCGCACCCAGTTGGCTAGGAAGGTGAATCAATTTGGTTGGCTCGACCGATGAGCCAATTAGGGTGGTTTGGGCAGGTTGGCTTATGGCTTGTCGTGCGGATACTAGGGTTCTGATCCCAAGTAGGATTTAGAGGGGCATGATCATCGGGAAATAAAGGACTCACTCAATCAGTGATGCCTTTCTGGGGTACAGGACACAGATCCCTATTAAGGCGGTGAAGGTGCAACCCCACACGGACATCAGGAGATGGGGGTGGTTGTCTCAGGACTTTTTCCACAATGGAGACAGCATCTCCACTTTCTTTTGTCTTGCAAAAACAGTGTAGGTGTGCCCCAAATGGTGCTGTGACTACTCCTCCTTCCTTCCTTTATCTCCTTTATACTACATAGGTATATACTTAGGGTCAAACCAACTATGGTGTTATTGAAATAGCTCCTGCTGCCTTTTGTAGGTTTGGGGTTCGTGTGTGCGAAAAAAGGTAAAGGGACCATCCCTGACGAAAAGAAAAGGCAACTGCTGCCTTGCAGAGTGTTCACCGTGAAGACAAGGCTAAGGACCTTCCCCAACCGAAAAGGGTGCTGGAGACCTGCGAATCCCAGCTACTATTTAGCTAATTGAAAGATGAATAGTAGTTCACAACGTAGCACCAGGGTTAAAGCCCCTGATTTAAAGTCTGAACCGTACTACAGGAGATATCATCATGGATATGCACTTATTTCCGGGCCTCTGCATAGAAGAACAAGCGGAAAGCAGTACAGGATGTGTGGGGGTTCTTTTATCACCAAAGGCTCTCAGGTCATGTGCCAGCCTTGTCAACTTTAATGAGCGCATCTTGAAGCTTACACTGACGGGCAATCGAAACTGAAACAAAACAGTCATGCTGTTAAAAGCCCCCACACCGACTATCCAGAAGAAACTGTCTCTCACTTTACATGAACTTTCCACGGCCACAAGCACAGTTCCAGCCCAAATCTTGTACATCCTGGAGATTACAACGCAAAGCTTGGGCCGGACGACGCGCTGTTCACTTGAAACAACGAGTCTACAGACATGGAATGTACATGAAGGACTTCATGGAACACTTTAACATTGTTGCCACTAATACCAAATTCCAAAATATCAGGTAGACTGTGGACACCCCCGACGCCCAAATGGAGAACTTGTCCAACAGGACTATATTCTGGTCAGGAAGAAGTGGTTGTTTAAACAGCATTAAGAACTCAAGAGCTACAACACTTTTGAAGCAGTTAAGTCTGATCACAGAATGTCTCTTGCAGGAGCCAGATAAGTTATCGTCAGAGTAAACCACCTCCCAGAGATCCATGAAAACAATAGACTGGAGGAGGGTGGTGAGGGGATAAAAGCTTGGAGCAGTGATACTGTAGAGTACATAACAGGTTCAACACTCTTTGATGAGCTTGAAGACAAGAACACGCCAGCGCAGTATATAAGGTCCTCACTTCAGCCAACAAAGAAAGAAACTGGCATTGGAGATGTACTAGAAGACAGAAGAAGACTACTGCCTTTGCCTTCAAACAACAAAGGTCAGGCAAAGACCAGAGAAAGAAAAACTGAAGGTCTGCAGGGCCAAGAGCACAGTACTACATCCCCAGAAGAAGCTCAAAGCAGAACCTTGATTGCGCTAAGGCTGCCACTTGATGACCGCTTACAATGTGGGGCTGAGGAGCATGTTAAGTCAAAGGCTGAAGCACGTGACGCCCATACATCTGAAAACAGCTGTCTGCTGCCTGGAGGCCTTGAGGGAGCTGACAGATAAGAAAGCTACCCCACCGATAAGAATCAAAGGTGAAACAACTGAAGAGCGCCTTCTTGACACATGGTTTCGCACTTTGTTCCTTACTTGGCAAGCCAGTTCAGAATAACACTAACCTTGTTGAACCTTTCTTCAATCACAAGATAGCAGAAACCCTTCCCATCCAGACTGGACCTTTCACTATGGAGGAGCTTCAGTTCTGCCTGAAGAAAACTGAAACAGAAACACCAAGACACTTGGTCCCGACAACATTCCTGCAGTAGTTTGGAAGAATCCACTATTCCATGATCAAACTGTTAGAATTTTGTAATAACACCTACGTGGGAACAAACCAGTGCCCTTTTCAAACACATTAATCATTCCTCTAACAATGAAAGGCGACCTCCAACAAACCCCAAACTACAGAGGAATTACACTGTCACCACTGGCTCTAAGATCTACAACTCCCATGCTGCTCAAAAGAATCACTCTCACATAGATCACCATTCTCAGACGGAACCAGAACGTTTTCGCAAAGGCAGAGCAACACTACCTCAGATACTTGGCCCTCAGAAGGATCATAGAAGTTGAGAATTTCCAAGAGCAAAGCTTCAATTGTGTTCGTAGATTTTTCAAGGCTTTTGACAGTGTAACAGGGATGTAATGCTGCATATTCTCGCCAATTACGGTGTCCCAGATGAGGATGTCAAGGCAATTGCCATCATGTAAAATTGTATGATAACCCATATAGATTTGTGCAGACCATGCATAGGCCCACAAAAGGAGTTCCTAACAACTACGGGAATCCTCCAATGGAGAAGATACTCTTGCTCCCTATCTCTTTGAAGTCGTGGTTGATTACATTCTCAGACAGAGTCTTGACATCATGAACGACAAAGGACTCACATCAAACCCAAGCGTTCCAGAGCGTCACAAGGGTCAGCATCTCACAGACCTTGGCTATGCAGATAAGCTCTAACAGCTGATCTGATATTGTGGTGCACAGATCTACTAACATACACTTGAGATGCTGCCAGACAAAGTTGGTTAACATCTAAATGCCAAGAAACGACTGAATATATGACTGTCACGAGGAAGACGATCATCAAACCTATATGACAGCAGATGGTAGCCAAACTCAACGAGGTCAAGGACTTCAAGTATCTAGGGTCTATGTTGCCGACAGAAGAAAGACTTCCTTCACGCAAAGGAACAGCTTGGAATGCCTGCAATTAATAATCTACACCACTTATGGCAATTTCGTATCTCCAATTCAACCAAAATGAAATTTTTTAGAAAGCCTGGTAGGAGAGTATCCTGTTTTTTATGGACTGAGAACTGGACCATGAAGAAAGAGCTACAGGATAGACTGATGGCACATACAACAAGCTTAATTATGCGAGTACAAAACCTAGCCTGGCGCGGCGCACAAGACCAAAGCACAGCTATATGGAGATATTCCTCAAATTTCCTCTCTGTTGCCCAACGCGTGCACGATTGCCGGGTCACTGTCATCGCGATTGACCAAGTCAGTCTCAGACCGTCAACATGTTGGAAGGTACCATGCCCAAACAGGGGTCGTCGCCCCTTTAAACTACATTGATGTGATGCTCGAGACATCAAGCAGGATCAATCTGACATCCCCAACCTAATGACAAACAGGGTGACATTTGGCGCTACAGGGTGAACAGCATTCGGCTGCGGCACGTAGATAGATGAAAAGAATAGGATGAAGTGACACATTGTGACACCATGCTAGGTATGTTGGTACTAATTTTGGTTATAAATAAGAAAGAAAAGGCCATAGCTGTCAATTGGTATCAAAATCCTAAGCATCGTGTGGCTTTTTTATACCGAATTAGTGAGGGGTGTGGTAACCACCCCCTTGGTAATCCCTGTTACAAAAAGGCTTGGTAAGACGAGGCTTAAAAAGCACCCGAGTAGTTAAACTAGGCATCATGTTAATACCATAACCATAAATAGAATGGGCAAAGTCAAAATTTGACCCTTCCTGTTTTCCTGTGATCACAGAATTGAAATGAAGCGACGTTTGCAGTTGCATTGACTATTACTCGCAATTCAATAAATATTTCAGTATTAAGTTGAAGAAATAATTACAATATATGTATACGTTTGTTTAGAAATGTAAATAGAAGAAAAGTAACGGAACGTGGTTACTCAAAAGGAAGGATGGTATTCGGGTCAAGCGCAGCAAATCACATGAATTGTGAGTTATATGGAATTTTGGATGTCTCTTGCATTTCAATAATGATTTATTACCATTCCATAACGCACAAATTTGAATGTTTATTAATAATTTACATTGACTCTGAGTCATTAAAAACGAGGATGTTATTTTTCGGTCGCGAACAGTTGAAAGAAAACTTGGTAAATATAACCAAAGGGGACCAAAGTCACCAAACGAGAGAAAAAATTACAATCACTGCTTGTTAGAAGAAATCAAAAATAGTTGGAAACATAGCTTAAAAAACAAGCAATCAACAAAATAAAAACAATTTAAATTAAAGGATTTCTTTTAAATCTTGTTTGAATTATATTTAAGAGTACTTGCCTGTTATTTATTATTTCATTTTCCATCAAGATACAATAATAAGCAAGCATTGAATAAGAACCTTAAAAGTCCAGACAAGAGAACCGATGCTGGAGCCAGCTCTGCCAACGTTTACCTCCGGCAGGACTGTAGACAAGGACAACCAAGAAAGAAAAAGAACAAGAAAACAAATAGAGGCCAAATGTGCTCGAAGAGCACGAACCTAGCCGTGGGGATAAAATGACCTGTGACCCCATGTCGAGCCACAATTTTGTGAAGAGTCTCAAGCTAATATGCAGAGTCATGTGACAAAGGTACCTTGCAAATGACAGAATTACTTTTTGAAGATTTTTTCATATTAAGACCAGAATTCCCCTTTAATGACCTTTGACCCCATGTTGTGCATACCTATGTGCAAGGGTCTCCAGCTGTTCATATGCATGATTCCCGTGACCATGCCTACCTTGCCTATAGAAACATATGAATTTTTGAAGATTTTTTTCACATTAAGACCGGAAGGGTCCCTTAATGACCCCTGAATGACCTTCGATCAAAATTCTGTGTACCCCCCATAGGGGCCATGGGGTCAGTGGTTCTTATGAACAAGTCTTGTGATTATAGCAATTGAGTTGTGGAACAAGAAGGAATTTATAGAATTTGCCGAATGCCCCTTTAATCGGCTTACATGACCTTGACCCAATTGGTAACCTATAGGGGGCTGGGTCATGGTTCTTCTGAGACCATCTGGTTGATCATGGCACTATTCTGTGGCAGAAGAAGGCTTTATAGGAGTTTCAGAAAATTTTTTCAAAGAATGCCCCTTTAATTGGCCCCCACGTGACCTGACCCAATCTGTGTACACCCTATAAGGGCCTTGGGTCAGGGTTCTTCTGACCAATTGTTGTGGCAATCGGATAAATCGTTTGGGCACTAGTAGCATTTTGAAGTGGGGTTGGAAAGAAGAAGACTAGAGAACATTTTTGTGCTCAAAGAGCACGGACCTAGTCGTGGAATTTTCGCACATTGAACCTTTTGACCTTAATCTTGGTCACATAACAGGGTCACGTAGTACTTTTTATTTCATTCTTCTTAATCCCTACAAGTTGCGTATATGTATTTTTGCATCTGAGCAATTTTGATATTTGGCATATTTTGACCTTGACCCATAAACGATGGGCACAGAGGGGGGTCATGTGGACTATTTTTTCTATAGTCTCATGCGATGCCATACAATGGCATAAATAGATTAGTCAATTTAAGCTTCTTTCAGCTTTGACCCATAGATGACCCCATTTGACCTTTTGACCCTATGTTGTGAGCAAAGAGATAATAGAGCTGTATCCAGTGGTTTTGTTCACCACCAAATATGACATTTATACCTAATGTGGTGATGAGTTATAGTTTGTTTTGCATAGTAATTAGCTCATTTGCATATCTTACAGTATGACCCTGGAGCCAATATTCTGTCATATGATGCTCAACTCTCTCCGGCAACTTTTGCACAACATAACCTATCCAAGTATTACGTTTTGAGATTTATAGCATATTTTTGCATTATAATTAGATATGGGCCGCCATTTTGAAGTTAATGAATCCGATCGGTATCTGTGTACACCCCATAGGGGCCTTGGGTCAGCGGTTCTTCTGAGGAAGTCTTGTGATTATAGCAATTGATTTGTGGACACAAGAAGGAATTATAGCAAGTTTTGACGATGCCCTTTAATCGGCCCACATGACCTTTGACCCAATTTGCGTACACCTTATAGGGGTCTTGGGTCAGTGGTTCTTCTGATAACATCTGGTGATCATGGCACTTATTCTGTGGCAGAAGAAGGCTTTATAGAGTTCCGAAAATTTTCAAAGAATCCCCTTACTTGACCGCACAGGACCTTTGACCCCAATTTGCGTACACCTTATAGGGGTCTTGGGTCAGTGGTTCTTCTGACCAATTTTTGTGGCAATACCGGATACACCGGTTGTTCAGGCTATAGGCATTTTGAATTTGGGTTGGAAAGAAGAGAACTAGATACATTTTTGTCTAACGACACTGACCTTAGTCTTGAATTTTTCGCACATTTTGACGTCTTTGATTGCAGGAATTGACCCTTAATCATTGGCCATAACAGGGTCACTGTAGACTTTTTTGTCATCTTTCATTAATCCCTACAAGTTGGTATATGGTATTTTTGCCAATAGTGAGCAAATTTGATATGGCATATTTTGACCTTGACCCCTAAAAGATGGGTCACAGAGCGGGGTCACTGGGGATCTTTTTCATAATTCATCGATGCCATTACAATGGCATAAATAGATTAGTCAATTTAAGCTTCTTTCAGATTTGACCCATAGATGACCCCATTTGACCCTTTTAACCCTATTTTTGTGAGCACAGATAATCGAGATGTTCAGTGGTTCTTTTACCAAATATGACATTTATATTAACCTCCTTTTGGTTTATGATTAATATTGTTTTGCATCTTAATTAGCTCATTCATTTGCATATCTTCAGATGACCCTTGGACCATATTCTGTCATATGTTCCGTCGCAACTCCTCCATCCGCAACTTTTGCACAGAAATCACTATCAAAGTCTTATCGTTTGAGATATAGCATTTTTGCATATTAATTAGATATGGCCGCCTTTTGAATGTTAATGAACTCCGATCGTTTATCTGTGTACACCCTATATGAAGGATGGTCCAAGGATTCGTGTGAACACATTTGGAATCTATAGCTTGTTGTCTGTAGGACAAGTAGCCTTTTAAAAGATTTTACCCCAAAATGGTGGGGGGCTACTTCCGGTGACGTGACCTTTGACCCCATTGAGTAACCCCATATGAAGATTGGGTCAGCGGTGCTTCGAACAACTGTGGTTTGATATGGGTATACCGCTTTGTACTAGTATAGGATTTTAAGGAGCATTGGAAAGAAAAGAACTCGAGAAATTGTTGCTGCTCAAAAGAGGCACGACCTTAGTCGTGGAATTTTTGCGCATTTGCCTTTAACCCTTAACCATTGGTCACATACAACAGGGTCACTGTAGACTTTATTTCATATTTAATTAATCTAAAGTTGGTATATGTTATTTTGCAATCTGGGCAATTTTGATATTGGAATATTTTGACCCTTGACATAAACGAGGGGGTCACAGAGCGGTGGGCACTGTGGGTGGGGACTCTTTTCTGATAATCATCGTGCCATCACGATGGCAATAATAGATTAGCCAATGAAGGTTCGTTCAAGATTGACCCATCGATCGACCCATTTGACCTTTGACCCCCATTTGTGAGCACGGATAAAAGAGCTTTATCCAGTGGTGTTCTTGTGACCAAATATGACGTTCATACCTAATTTGGTTGATGAGTTATAGTGTTTTTGCATTATTAATTAGGTTCATTTGCATATCTTACACGATGGACCCTTGAGCCAATATCTGTCATATGATTCGTTTCTCACACACTATCCGAAACTTTTGCACAGACATCACATCCAAGTCTATCGTTTTGGAGAGATAGTATTTGCATATTAATAGATAAGCCGCCATTTCAATGTTATGAACCCGATAGTTTATTGTGTACCTCCTATTTTAAGGGTGGTTAAGGATTCTTGTGAACAAATTTGGAATCAATAGCTTGTAGTATGTAGGACAAGTAGGCTTTTAAAGATTTTTAAAAAATGGCGGCATTTCCGGTTACGTGACTTTGACACCAAATCTGAGTCACCCCCATTGAAGTTGGTAGGTTCTTCTGACAAACTTGGTTGATATGGGGTATACCGTTTGGTTTTTAAGTAGATTTTAAGGGCATTGCAGAAAGAAGAGCAAGAATCGGAACGAAAGAAATGACGAAATGACTGGAATACAGGACCTTAGTCGTTAATTGCACGACTAAGGTAAGAAGAAGAATCAGAAGAAAGAAGAGAAGAAATGGCTGGAATACAGGACCTTAGGCGTTGCCACGACTAGTGGTAAGAATCGGAAAGAAAGAAAGAAGAAATCGCACAAATACAAAACCT